>JALPQI010003517.1:0-82761 GCA_025490895.1 Thaumatotibia leucotreta | reverse complement strand
ATTAGATCGTTGGGGATAGTGCAATACCGCGTAACTGACACATGCAGATAAAGATTAGATTCCATAGAAGTATGTTTGAAATAAGAATCTTATTGACATGTGTTAGAGGCGGTATTGCACAATTACCCCGACGAGTATACTCATACCAAAGAAAAATATTGAAATTTACTGATTCCGAAGGTTTCCCACCTCTATCTTTCATCAGATTTCATCTTCGGTATTTTTTCTCTGGTATATTATGACCAGAGGTCAGACAAATGTGAGTCATTGTTCGCAATAATATGGACATGACTCGAATTGAATAATTATTCATTTAATCATTTTCAGAAAATTACCTTTTTGACACCGGTAACTATGAAAACCTTTGTGAAAAGGTTTCGAAAGCAAATTTCAAGAAATTATTCGTTTATTTAATCATTCAATCAAATTTGGTGCCATGTCCAGTCAAAGACAAAATAAGGTGTACACAAAAATGTTCAAAAATATGTCCCAGTGCACTCTAATTCTGTGTAATAAGAGCGTCGTAACATATTTATGAGCGCATTCTTTCGATACTTATTTTTGCACTTGACTTCCATATTATTGCGAACAATGACGCACACTTGTCCGATCCCTGATTATGACATCTAATATTTAAAATTATCAAGGATCGGACAAACGCCCGTCATTCTGAAAACATAACACTGTTCCGTACAGTAGAGACTTCTTTATCTTATGATATTAACATATTTTATTTTATAAGATATTTTTTTAATAACAATAACACATAGTATTTATTTAGGAGATCCCAACTTTTTCTTACTTGTACACATCATGATATTCATGATTGTAACCAAATAAACGATTTAGATTTTTTGATATTTAATTATTATTAGTGACCAATATCATAAATTCATAATCGTGGTGTGTACAAGTAAGAAGGAGTTGAGATTTCTTAAATAGATACATTGTGATAAAGTTATAAAAAAAATATCTTATACTATAAAATATGTTAACATCATAAGATAAGGAAGTCTCTACTGTACAGAACAGGGTTATGTTTTCGAAATGACGGGCGTTTATCCGATCCTTGAAAATTATATACATATTAGTGTTACTTAAAACTCAACTCAAATAAATATTCAACAAAAACGATCCGATAGTTCCCAAAAATAAAAATCGGCAGCAACGATTCCGAACGCAACCCAAAAAAGCTTCCACACATCGCACATACAAAAACGCGGTGCCAGTGACAGTGGGTGACCGTGACGGTGGGTGACGGTGGGTGACCTAGTTCCAGATGCGGAGGAACGAGTCCCAGGAGCCGGTGGCGACTGCCATCCCGTTTTCGGTGACGCCGAGACAGGAGACCCGGTTGTCGTGACCGGCGAGGATGCCTGGAACAATACGGTTTCATTTAATTAAATACAGATGTAAGTTTAATTCACCCTTTAATTTCGTCAACAATACAAGCGACATATTGGACTGTTGACCACACGGATCATATTAAACATGTCTAATATGCCGTACGTCGGATAATAACTCAGAAATTGATTATTTAAAGATTTTGGGAACATAGGTATGATTTCAGACTCGGGAGTACCACGGGATTCCATCCTGGGGCCTCTACTTTTCCTACTATAAACAAATACAAGCGACATATTAGACTGTTGACCACACTGACCATATTAGACATGTCTAACATGTCGTACGTCGGCCAAATAACTCAGAAATTGACTGTTTGGAGATGTTGCGAACATAGGTATGATATCAGACTCGGGAGTACCACAGGGTTCCATACTGGGGCCTCTACTTTTCCTACTACAAACAAACACAAGCTACATATTGGACTTTAGACATGCCTCAATAGACATGTCTATTATGCGTTACGTCAGTCAAAGAACTCAGAAATTTATTGTTTGAAGATTTTGGGAACATGGGTATGATTTTAGACTCGAGAGTACCACAGGGATCCATACTGGGACCTCTACTTTTCCTACTACAAACAAATACAAGCGACATATTAGACTGTTGACCACATTAACCATATTAGACATGTCTTATATGCCGTACGTCGGCCAAATGACTCAGAAATTGATTATTTAAAGATTTCGGGAACATAGGTATGATTTCAGACTCGGGAGTACCACAGGGTTCCATACTGAGACCTCTACGTTTCCTACTACAAACAAATACAAGCGACATATTGGACTGTTGACCACACTGACCATATTAGACATGTCTAATATGCCGTACGTCGGCCAAATAACTCAAACATTGACTGTTTTGAGATGTTGCGAACATAGGTATGATTTCAGACTCGGGACAGGGTACGATGTACCACAGGGTTCCATCCTGGGGCCTCTACTTTTCCTACTATAAACAAATACAAGCGACATATTAGACTGTTGACCACACTGACCATATTAGACATGTCTAACATGTCGTACGTCGGCCAAATAACTCAGAAATTGACTGTTTCGAGATGTTGCGAACATAGGTATGATTTCAGACTCGGGAGTACCACAGGGTTCCATCCTGGGGCCTCTACTTTTTCTACTACAAACAAATACAAGCGACATATTGGACTGTTGACACTTACCATATTAGACATGTCTAATATGCCGTACGTCGGCCAAATAACTCAGAAATTGACTGTTTCGAGATGTTGCGAGCATAGGTATGATTTCAGACTCGAGAGTACCACAGGGTTCCATCCTGGGGCCTCTACTTTTCCTACTACAAACAAATACAAGCGACATATTGGACTGTTGACTACACTGACCATATTAGACATGTCTAATATGCCGTACGTCAGCCAAATCACTCAGAAATTGATTGTTTAAAGACTTTGGGAACATAGGTATGATTTCAGACTCGGGAGTGCCACAGGGTTCTATACTGGGACCTCTACTTTTCCTACTACAAACAAATACAAGCTACATATTGGACTGTTGACCACACTGACCATATTAAACATGTCTGATATGCCGTACCTCTGCCAAATAACTCAGAAATTGATTGTTTAAAGATTTTGGGAACATGGGTATGATTTCAGACTCGGGAATACCACAGGGATCCAAACTGGGGCCAGGATGCTTAGCCAAGTTGCCAATCGCTAACGCTTAGTAGCGTATCGCAGTTTTTCCTGTGAGTTTCTTACTGGTTCTTCTCAGGAACGTAGGGTTAGAACCAGTAGTAGACTTTTTTTTCTCTCTCGATTGTGTCAGACGATTCGAAAATGCTTATTAAGAAGCTTACTTGAATAAAGAATAGTTTGACTTTGACTTTGTCACTCTTTCATATTATTGCGACAAAGACAGTTAGCTGCCTTTCGTTTACGATTGACGATTAAGCGTTAGTGATTGACAACTTGTCTAAGCACCCTGTACTGTTCCTACTATAAACAAATCGTCGGTTGACAACCAAAACTCACTAAGTAACAAATACCTACTTGAAATAGAGATCGTATCTAAGTTCTGATTCAATACCGACATAAGAGGTTGCTAAGAGTAGTGACAGTTTTTATAGTGAGTTTTGGTTGTCAGCCGACAAAATACAAGTGAAAATTGACAGCTGCACTCACCGGCACGCTCAGACTTCATGGAATCCCACACGTTGCAGTTGAAATCATCGTATCCGGCGAGCAGCAGACGGCCGGACTTGGAGAAGGCGACGGAAGTGATGCCGCAGATGATGTTGTCGTGCGAGTACATGGCGAGTTCCTGATCGGCGCGGATGTCGAACATGCGGCACGTCGCGTCGTCAGAGCCTGTCGCGAATGCGAAGCCGGACGGGAAGAACTAGAAAATTGAGATTAACATTAATTTTTTAACCGACTTCAAAAAAGGAGGAGGTTCTCAATTCGACTGAATTTTTTTTTTTTTTTTTGTTGTATGTATGTTACCCGATATCTCTGAGAATAGAGAACCGATTTTAAAATTTCTTTTTGTGATCGAACGTGTATTACCCCGAGATGGTCCCGTTGGCACCAAGTTGCGGTCTGATGATGGGATCTTGGAGAAATCGAGGGATCTCTTCAATTGTTATAGGTACATGTATGGAGCTTTTGGTAATTTTCATTCATTTACAAGAATTTGCATTCAGAAAGTAGGATTTGAAGAAACCAATGATGGAAATAAATCGGGAAACTTGGAGAAACCGGTTGAAGTCGGTTTTTTTAATTTTTAATTTGGTGATTATATCTTCTTCGTTTACCGCGAGGAATACACATGAAATCCCAACCTTAGTATAAAGTGTTCGGAAAGTCGGGATGAAGTTAATAGTACATTACTATAGAGGACGGGAAACGAAGGGTTACAGGCCAAGTAGATATATCTGGCCGAAGGAACTGAGGCCAGATAGGGATACGCGGCCTGTAACCCTGTTTCTCGCCGAGATTTTTATACTGCTTTTCTCAAACTTGCCATGAAATAAAACGAACTGATTTCGCCGAACCATACTATTTCATTTGTAAATAGTAAAAAAACTTTCATTTGTAAAAAAACTAATAGTATAGTATTGTAAAACATTAAACAAAACGTTCGCGCCTAACTTTTTTTTATCTGTTTGAGATATCCTTTTTTTTCTGTGGCTGAATGTCAAAACCTAGTGTCACAATTTGACGTTTCAAAACAAAAGACAGTTTGTTTGCAGTTCTAGATGTGAAATAAATACATGAAATCTATTTACATATCATCTTAGTATATGACACCGGATACATAGTATTTCCGGGTTTAATTTAAAGTAAGATCAACATTCCGTAGCAAGTTTGCGATCATGATATCAGCCGAAAGACGTCCACTGCTGAACATGCCTCCCCCAAAGATTGCCGCAATGACCGGTCCTAGCGGGTGGTATATCTATTCAAAAAAAATTATGTAAATACGCTGCACCAGATACGACCCGGAACGGGTATTTAAGGCGGCGACCAATTATTGATTGACTTATACACTGTTGTGTCAACAGCTAAAAGGACTATGCGTCAAAATGGACCAAAATCCAACAGAGTTGGGAGTAGTGTCATTAAAAAGAGAATATGAAACATACATAGTGGCTAAACACATATACTGTTCTTTTGGCAGTTATTTAAAAAGGTCTGCTTATATACTTTATTTAATTTTATGGCTCCTAAGTTGAATTCCATTGGATAATTTCATATAAGTAAGGCGTTCAGGTACTTTTTAAGTAAATCACCGTCGTCCAGACGCCATTCATCATAGTTTTACTCTGAGTAAAATACAAATATCTCAGTTTTGCACTGGAATTAAACATAGCGCTTATAGAATGAAATAAACTACGAACAAATAAGATGGAAGCCGCACGCCATACTAAATTGCCTTTCAAAAACGGTCCTGAATTTTAGTTGACAAGTGTCACCCCCTCTTCAATGCATCACGGTAATTAATTTCAATATCAACCTATAAAAACTTAAGCCGCCATTTAAAAATAGTTGTAATTGGTCTGTCAAAGTTTTAATTGGCTATATTCTATAAGTATTTGTCAAAGATGTTGCGCAGAAATATGCGCGGTGTTAAGAAAAGCTCTATGTCCTGCCCATCTTGGCACAATTTAACAATTGTGTTTGGGGGCATTTTTGAGCTGGCGTTAGAAGTCCATGTTATACAGGGTGTTTTTTTTGACCGTTCAAATTCTACGTAGTGAATGTGTAGGTCATACTGACCAACTTTTACTATGGGGACAAAGTCGAAATCGCGAAAAAAAAATCAGCTGTTTCATACATTTCGGCCGGCGTAATGCAGCCAATTTGTATGAAACAGCTGATTTTTTTTTCGCGATTTCGACTTTGTCCCCATAGTAAAAGTTGGTCAGTATGACCTACACATTCACTACGTAGAATTTGAACGGTCGAAAAAAAAACACCCTGTATATGGTCGCAGGAAATAAATATAAAAACATACTTGATGACACAACAAAGCTAGGTTTTCGGTCCAGTTTCCCTACAACATTGCTGCCCTGGTGGTTCGACAATACTAGAACACTGACCGTAACGGCGTTGATTTCGCTCTCAGCCTCTGTAGCCTAGTTGGTAGTGACCCTGCCTACGAAGCTGGAGGTTCCGGGTTCTAATCCCGGCGAGGGCATTCTTTGTGTATTTATTTATCACAAATGTTTGTTCCTTGGTCATGGCTGTGTATATATCTAAGTATCTATACGTATCTATCTATTATATATATCGTCGCCTGGTACCACAAGCCTTAATTGAGCTTACCGTGGGACTAGGTTGATTTGTGTAAGATGTCCCAAGATATTTATTTATTTATTTATTATTTATTTATTCATGCCCCGGGAAGGTCTGCTTGCTGCTTGCTTGACATCACGTCGCCGGTGTGGCCGAACTGTCCGCATTGCTGCCCTGGTGGTTCGACAATACTAGAACACTGACCGTAACGGCGTTGATGTCGCTCTCATGCCCCGGGAAGGTCTGCTTGCACTGGCAGTCGCGGATGTCCCACAGCTTGGCGGACGCGTCGCAGGCGCCTGAGACGCACGCGCGCTGGTCGGGCGCGAGCGAGAGGGACATCACGGCGCCGGTGTGGCCGAACTGTCCGCATTGCTGCCCTGGTGGTTCGACAATACTAGAACACTGACCCCCGTAACGGCGTTGATGTCGCTCTCATGCCCCGGGAAGGTCTGCTTGCACTGGCAGTCGCGGATGTCCCACAGCTTGGCGGACGCGTCGCAGGCGCCTGAGACGAACGTGCGCTGGTCGGGCGCGAGCGAGAGGGACATCACGTCGCCGGTGTGGCCGAACTGTCCGCATTGCTGCCCTGGTGGTTCGACAATACTAGAACACTGACCGTAACGGCGTTGATGTCGCTCTCATGCCCCGGGAAGGTCTGCTTGCACTGGCAGTCGCGGATGTCCCACAAATCGTGTCATCAGCAAATAATACAATGTCATGTTTCTCTCGCACAAGGTTAGGAAGATCATTGATATATACCAAAAACAAAAAAGGACCCAAAATTGATCCCTGAGGTACTCCAAGAGCCACAGGCGACCCGCATGATTGAGTTCCATTAATAACCACTCGCTGTGTCCTATCCGAAAGATAAGAAGATATAAGCTCAAGGGCAACATTTTTAACCCCATAATAGCTTAATTTCTTTTTAAAATTTCATGGTCAACACAGTCAAAGGCTTTCGAAAGATCACAGAATATTCCAACAGCATCTTGAGCTTTATCCCAGGCGTCAAAGATGTGTTTAAGGAGGACAGCGCCGGCTTCACTGGTAGATCGGCCACTAGTAAATCCAAACTGATTACTATTGAGCAATTTGTTAAGATTAATTGCTGCCCTAGTGGTTTGACAATACTAGAACACTGACCGTAACGGCGTTGATGTCGCTCTCATGCCCCGGGAAGGTCTGCTTGCACTGGCAGTCGCGGATGTCCCACAGCTTGGCGGACGCGTCGCAGGCGCCTGAGACGAACGTGCGCTGGTCGGGCGCGAGCGAGAGGGACATCACGTCGCCGGTGTGGCCGAACTGTCCGCATTGCTGCCCTGGTGGTTCGACAATACTAGAACACTGACCGTAACGGCGTTGATGTCGCTCTCATGCCCCGGGAAGGTCTGCTTGCACTGGCAGTCGCGGATGTCCCACAGCTTGGCGGACGCGTCGCAGGCGCCTGAGACGAACGTGCGCTGGTCGGGCGCGAGCGAGAGGGACATCACGTCGCCGGTGTGGCCGAACTGTCCGCATTGCTGCCCTGGTGGTTCGACAATACTAGAACACTGACCGTAACGGCGTTGATGTCGCTCTCATGCCCCGGGAAGGTCTGCTTGCACTGGCAGTCGCGGATGTCCCACAGCTTGGCGGACGCGTCGCAGGCGCCTGAGACGAACGTGCGCTGGTCGGGCGCGAGCGAGAGGGACATCACGTCGCCGGTGTGGCCGGTGAATTGTCCGCATTGCTGTCCGGTCTCGATGTCCCAGAGGGCGCTGGACAGGACATTCAAACCATAATCATAACCAGTTTGTCGGGTTTCAAGAAACAAGTTCGTTACGTTTTGTTTAATACCTAAGTAAGTTACTTTAATTTTGCTTGTTTTGTTATTATCTGATCTCTTTATCTATTAAGTGCTTGAATGGGTACTTAATTACAATTGTAGGATTTACAACTGTTTGCATAATATATTTGTATTAATATAGGAAACTTTAGGCCTGTTCTATGTTAATTTCGCATGGTAAAATTTGTACATGGCTGTTTGTTTTCTAAATAAATTAAAAAAATAAATAATAATAATAATTCGTCGGCTTACAAGCAAAACTCACTATAAAAACTGCCACTACTCTTAGCAACCTCTTACGTCAGAACTGAGATAAGAGCTTTATTTCAAGTAGGTATTTGTTACTTAGTGAGTTTTGCTTCTCAACTGACAATATAAAGCAGTGCAAAAATTGAAAAATGGAATCGAAGTCCTATTAACTGGAAGAAGTTAAGATCTGTCAATGAAATTTAAATCTTACGTCAAAAGGAAGTCATAAATTTCAGTGGTATACACGGTGTCTCGCGAACAACCCACATAATTTTAATGCTGAATTCCTGAGCATATTTAGAGTATTTAATGTTATATAAAATTTCCTGGATTCGGCTTGGTTCCAAAGATAATTAACCTTTTTTCGGAAAAAGTTTTTCGTCGACGTAACTCGTCATAAAACTTCTTTTTAACGAAAAAACCTGTCCCTAAAAAAAACATTTAAAAAATTAGTTTTTTCAAATTTTTGTTATGATAAAAAGTATTGGAAATGTTAAAAAGAATTCAAAAAGTCAAAAAAAAGTTTTTTTTTGTGGAATTTGACATTAAATTTGGTCTCATAATATTTTTTGTTTATTTTGATGTCTAGAATGCATAGTTAAAATTATGTGGTTTCCTCGCGAGGCACCGTGTATTTACGCGACTTTTTATTGCCTTGACATTAAGGTCGTGTAAATATATTTTTGGTGCCTAAATCCCAATGATATCTTTGACATCGACTGTACAACATTAGTATGTATACTTTGTAATCTACATTACAAAGGAAACATACTAATGTTATTGACATTGCCCATCTCTGGTCAGTAAAACATTACAATACAATACACTCTTTATTGCACACCTCGTAACTTAAAAAAGAAGATAACAAGAAATTCGAATCTTAAAGGTAGAGGTAACACAACAGGCGGTCTTATCGCTAAAGAGCGATCTCTTCCAGACAACCTTTGGGCAATGAAACAATGCAACCAGTAAAAAAACAGTAGGTGATGCAAGACATGAAATAAGGAAATTAAATAAACAAGTTTATTAATTACGACACTTTAATAAATGTACACATATAATATATATAGATGACAGGATGGAATTACAACAATAACATATCGTGGCGACTTTTTATGGCCTTGACATTAAGGTCGTGTAAATATATTTTTGGTGCCTAAATCGCAATGATATCTTTGACGTCGACTGGACAACATTAGTATGTATACTTTGTAATCTACATTACAAAGGAAACATACTAATGTTATTAACATTGCCCATCTCTGGTCAGTAAAACATTACAACACAATACAATACTCTTTATTTGACGTCGACTGGACAACATTAGTATGTATACTTTGTAATCTACATTACAAAGGAAACATACTAATGTTATTAACATTGCCCATCTCTGGTCAGTAAAACATTACAACACAATACAATACTCTTTATTGCACACCTCGTAACATAAAAAAGAAGATAACAAAAAATTCGAATCTTAAAGGTAGAGGTAACACAACAGGCGGTCTTATCGCTAAAGAGCGATCTCTTCCAGAGAACCTTTGGGCAATGAAACAATGCAACCAGTAAAAAAACATTAATAAATTTACGAATTAGGTAGGCGCTTCCGCAGTACAGGTACATACCAGGTCATGTCGCCGGAGCTGGTGAGGATCTGGTTGTCATCGAGGAAGCGGCAGCAGGACAGGTAGCCGGAGTGTCCCGGCAGCTCGCGGGACACGCGCACGTTGCCCTCACGGGTCTTCAGGCTGTAACAAAATTAATAATTAACCATTGTTGTTCGAAAACGAAAGTCTTTGATCGAGGACCAGTGATGACCAGAGATCGGATTTTTGTGCGACATCTCATATTTTAATTTAATGTATTAATTATTTTCATAATTTATTATATATCATAATTATTTTCATATTTTAATTTAATGTATTAATTTTATTTGTGATCAATAATGTAATTCTATATTATTTTTATTTTATAATAATGTACATTCAATAAATGTTATTGAACTAGTATGTTAGTACGTAGTACCTAATGTCATGACATAAATTGTTTATAAAGATTTACCTAGTGTACCTATGTATAAGCTGACAATGTATAATTAGTACAAATAAACGATCTATCTATCTATCTATCATACTAAATGTCATCAAAATGACGTAAGTCACTAAGAATGTCGCAAATCCATCCGATCTCTGGTGATGACTTACGGCGCCGAAACATGGTCCTTCACTATCGGCCTCACCTGAAAGCGCAAAGTCACTCAACGAGCTATGGAGAGAGCTATGCTCGAGGTTTCTCTACGTGATTGAATCAGAAATGAGGAGACCCGTAGACGAACAAAAGTCACCGATATATCCCTCTGGATTAACAAGCTGAAGTGGCAATGGGCAGACCACATTTCACACAAAACAGATGGCCGATGGGGTCGAAAAGTGCTCGACACGAAGCTATGAGTTTATTTTACAACGATTTTACAATCGCTTCAGCTAACACTTAAGTCTCTAGACTTATTAAAATATAGGGTAAACTATAAGCCACACGGCCTGTTCCACAATACCTGGATAAGTCTATGCGTCAGATAAAATTATCATTATTATTTTCTTAAAGAAAAGGATAGCTAATATTTGTCTGGCAGATTTGTTTTTGGTGATGGTCACAGTTTTAGGGATTTAAATTAAATTAAACAAGACAAAGCTTATGAAATTTCCATGTGACATCATAGTGTGTGTAACTGTTTTTTATACCAGCCAAACTTTTGACGAAACCATTGCGTGGTAAACCCGACACTTGTTTTTTATCTTATTTTAGAAAGTCTCTCTTTTTCCTCAGCATGATTATTCCCGTCTGATTGTGTGAAAGTATATGTAGATAATTATGTGTCTACCATGAATAAACCACTGAATTATTGACGCGTTTTGCACATTGCGTCTACAATTTTTCCCACTTTACACAATTATTATTTGTGAAAAAATATCAATGACGTCTCGTATAAAACAATCAACAAGTAAGTCACGCGCCATGACTCATTCGTCGGGTTTAACAGAACTGTCGCAGTCTTTCCTGTTCTATAACCATATACGTAGGGGTATTGTTATGTATTGGTCATTGTTCGGAAGTTCTTTGCACATCATAATTGATAGATATTATTAAAATTGTAAGCTATGTAAGACAGCGTGGCGTAGTGGTATTTATTTTAATGGAGCAGATATTTTCAGGCCTGCTGCAAAGGAGTTTTTTTTTTAATTTTATATCTGTGTCGTAGTCTTAGGTCTAACAATTGAAATCACTTATAGATGGAGTAGATATTGTCAAGCCCGCTGCAGAAGAGTCGTTTTTTTTTTCAGAATTTTATATCTGAATCTTAGTCTTAGGTCTAACAGTAGTATTATATTGTCAAGCCTCTCTAAACCGAGATTTTAAATTAGTGGACTTTTCCGTCATAACAGGGATGATGATTGTAGTTAATAGTACATTACTATAGAGGACGGGAAACGAAGGGTTACAGGCCAAGTAGATATATCTGGCCGAAGGAACTGAGGCCAGATAGGGATACGCGGCCTGTAATCCTGTTTCTCGCCGAGATTTGTATAGTGTTTTTCTCAAACTTGCCATAAAATAAAACGAACTGATTTCGCCGAACCATACAATTTCGTTTGTAAATGTACCAATAGTACAGTATCGTAAAACATTTAAAAAAAACATTCGCGCCTAACTTTTTTTTTTAATCTGTTTGAGGTACTCTTTTACCTGGTGGTATAGACATTAGTTCTAAGGTAATTTTTTTTTCTGTGGCTGAATGTCAAGACCTGGTGTCACAATTTGACGTTTCAAAACAAAAGACAGTCTGTTTGCAGTCCTAGGTGTGAAATAAATACATGAAATCTCTTTACATATCATCTTAGCACATGACACCAGATACATAGTATTTCCGGGTTTAATTTAAAGTAAGTAACATCAACATTACGTAGCAAGTTTGAGAAAAATAAATTATTTAACATTATGCACGACATAATACACGAAGAAATTATTACTAAGATGTAGATTGCAGTAATTTTTGTACAGTACTTCTATTTAATAAATTGAAAAGAACTTAAAAGAGTAGGTTATTTGGCGGTACTCAAACGTGACGTCACTTTTGAGTATTTCATATAAAATTCCATAGTGGTGATCGTTTTGACAGTTCGAAAAAAGATGCTGATTTGACTTGCTAGTCATCATGCCTATTTTCATCTAATTTTAAATTAAGTTGATCTATTTAGAGAAATATCTGCTATATAACAAATGACGATCTAGTTGATTATTTGTTTTTTTTTCTAATGACCTGTAGACGCTATGAATCCAGCCGCAGGCGAGTATCTTATTACGATCCAAAGAACAAACTGTAGATAGAGCAAATGTTGTCGATCAAGCCACCGGCGAGTATCTAATTACAAACCGTAGAAAAACGTCGTAGCTTTAACTTTCAGTATTTCTTCAATACACTGACTCCTGTCTTAAGTCTAAGGCACTGGTCTCACCGCGAGCTACTAAGCTATGAACTATGGCTATAAACACGAACAAAAGATACACACTCTCGTGTAAATAAAAGAGACACGGTGATACTCGCCCGGCGGTGATAGCTGATAGTATTTTATTTACACGGGAGTGCGTATATTTTGTTCGTGTTTATAGCCGATAGTTCGTAGTTTAGTAGCTCGTTAATTTTAAAGTTATTACTTACCGGTGTTTTCAAATATACATTTGTTTGTGAATTGTGTTTTCTTATTATTGTTTTCGTGCTAGCTTCAAGTGCTTCTCCTTTAGTGATCTCATTGGTAATAAATAAATTAGAAATCACCTGTAGATGGAGCAGATGTTGTCGAGCCCGCCGCACGCCACGTACGAGCCGGAGGGTGCGTACGCGCAAGTCATCACCCAGGACGAGCGGAGCGGGATCGCGTGGACCTTGTTCGTGGTGTGGCTGTCCCATACGATCAGCTTGCCGTCGTGGGACGCCGATACTAGGTTGTTGTACTAGTACATTACGACACTAGTGCGAAAAACATGAAATTCGTGTCGTAATGTACTATTTTGGTCGGCAAGTGTGATGAAAAATATTGTTTGCATCACGGTCGGTAAGCGGAATACTACCTACCTTGATGCACAATGTACTATTTCAGTACCGTAAAACTACCCAACTATAGTCCAAAAGCTCCCAATTATGGTCCAAAACTAAGTCATATATCTTCGATTTAGTGTAATTATTATATTATTGACGCAGGTGTTACACAAAATCTCCGCATCAATGATTAAAAAACTTAACTAGATAAAACAAAAAAAAAATCCATTGATGCTTAATTACGAGTTGAACTTGTGGACCATAGTTGTAGTAGTGGACTATATGTGTATGGTTTTACGGTACAGTCGAGTGCATTAATATATAGACACATTTGTAAGGGATCAGTATGGAGAAGTGTATATGTATATATTAATGCCCTTGACTGTACCTCTGAATTTTAGTCTTGGTAATAAATAAATTAGAAATCACCTGTAGATGGAGCAGATATTATCAAGCCCGCTGCAGAAGAGTTAATTTTTCAGAATGTAGGTAGAGCAGATGTTGTCAATCAAGCCACCGGCGAGTATCCTATTAAGATCCGAGCAGATATTATCAAGCCCGCTGCAGAAGAAGTAAATTTTTTCTGAATGTTATATCTAAATGTTGGTTTTGGTTATAGGGTAAGTGACCTGTAGATGGAGCAGATGTTGTCGAGCCCGCCGCACGCCACGTACGAGCCGGAGGGTGCGTACGCGCAAGTCATCACCCAGGACGAGCGGAGCGGGATCGCGTGGACCTTGTTCGTGGTGTGGCTGTCCCATACGATCAGCTTGCCGTCGTGGGACGCCGATACTAGGTTGTTGTACTAGTACATTACGACACTAGTGCGAAAAACACTCCCTATCGGTCGTGTTTTAAAACATCGCCACTCGTTTCGAATTTCATGTTTTTCGCACTTGTGTCGTAATGTTCTATTTTGGTCGGCAAGTGTGATGAAAAATATTGTTTGCATCACGGTCGGTAAGCGGAATACTAACTCGAGTCATTAAAAGCCCTCCGCCTGCGGCGTCGGGTTTCTAACACTCTCGTTAGTAATTCCGTACTTACCTTGATGCACAATGTACTATTTCAGTACATCTCTGAATTTTAGTCGTGGTAATAAATAAATTAGAAATCACCTGTAGATGGAGCAGATCGCTCATTGAATGCAAAACCGCCACATTCCGAAATTTAAAAGTATGGAAAAAGTAACCATATTTCAGGACAATATAGTCTATTTTACAGTTTTTTTCGAAATGTGGCGGTTTTGCATTCCATGAGCGAGATATTGTCAAACCTGCTGCAGAAGAGTTAATATTTTCAGAATGTAGATAGAGCAGATGTTGTCAATCAAGCCACCGGCGAGTATCCTATTACGATCCGAGCAAATATTATCAAGCCCGCTGCAGAAGAGTTATTTTCGGGATTTGATATCTAAATGTTGGTTTTGGTTATAGGGTAAGTCACCTGTAGATGGAGCAGATATTGTAAAGCCCGCTGCAGAAGTTATTTTTTTCTGAATGTTATATCTAAATGTTGGTTTTGGTTATAGGGTAAGTGACCTGTAGATGGAGCAGATGTTGTCGAGCCCGCCGCACGCCACGTACGAGCCGGAGGGTGCGTACGCGCAAGTCATCACCCAGGACGAGCGGAGCGGGATCGCGTGGACCTTGTTCGTGGTGTGGCTGTCCCATACGATCAGCTTGCCGTCGTGGGACGCCGATACTAGGTTGTTGTACTATACATTACGACACTAGTGCGACCTGTAGATGCTATGAATCCAGCCGTAGGCGAGTATCTTATTACGATCCAAAGAACAAACTGTAGATAGAGCAAATGTTGTCGATCAAGCCACCGGCGAGTATCTAATTACGAACCGAAGAAAAACGTTGTAGCTTTAACTAGCTAAATAAAAGAGACACGGCGATACTCGCCCAGCTATCAGCTATCACCGCCGTGTCTCTTTTATTTACACGGGAGTGTGTATCTTTTGTTCGTGTTTATAGCCGATAGTTCGTAGCTTAGTAGCTCGCAGTGAGACCAGTGCCTTAGACTTAAGACAGGAGTCAGATGTGTACTGAAAAACTACTGTGAGACCAGTGCCTAACAATTGTAATCACCTGTAGATGGAGCAGATATTATCAACGTAGCGTATTATCAATGTGCCCGCTGCAGAAGAGTTATTTTCAGAATTTGATATCTAAATGTTGGTTTTGGTTATAGGGTAAGTGACCTGTAGATGGAGCAGATTTTATCAAGCCCGCTGCAGAAGTTATTTTCTGAATTTGATATCTAAATGTAGGTTTTGGTTATAGGGTAAGTGACCTGTAGATGGAGCAGATATTATCAAGCCCGCTGCAGAAGTTATTTTTTTCTGATTTTTACATCTAAATGTTGGTTTTGGTTATAGGGTAAGTGACCTGTAGATGGAGCAGATATTATCAAGCCCGCTGCAGAAGAGTTATTTTCTGAATGTTATATCTAAATGTTGGTTTTGGTTATAGGGTAAGTGACCTGTAGATGGAGCAGATGTTGTCGAGCCCGCCGCACGCCACGTACGAGCCGGAGGGTGCGTACGCGCAAGTCATCACCCAGGACGAGCGGAGCGGGATCGCGTGGACCTTGTTCGTGGTGTGGCTGTCCCATACGATCAGCTTGCCGTCGTGGGACGCCGATACTAGGTTGTTGTACTAGTACATTACGACACTAGTGCGACCTGTAGATGCTATGAATCCAGCCGTAGGCGAGTATCTTATTAAGATCCAAAGAACAAACTGTAGATAGAGCAAATGTTGTCGATCAAGCCACCGGCGAGTATCTAATTACGAACCGAAGAAAAACGTCGTAGCTAGTAGCTTTAACTAGCTAAATAAAAGAGACACGGCGATACTCGCCCAGCTATCAGCTATCACCGCCGGGCGAGTATCGCCGTGTCTCCTTTAGTTACACGGGAGTGTGTATCTTTTGTTCGTGTTTATAGCCGATAGTTCGTAGCTTAGTAGCTCGCAGTGAGACCAGTGCCTTAGACTTAAGACAGGAGTCAGATGTGTACTGAAGAACTACTGTGAGACCAGTGCCTGACAGTTGTAATCACCTGTAGATGGAGCAGATATTATCAACGTAGCGTATTATCAATGTGCCCGCTGCAGAAGAGTTATTTTCTGAATGTTATATCTAACTGTTGGTTTTGGTTATAGGGTAAGTCACCTGTAGATGGAGCAGATATTATCAAGCCCGCTGCAGAAGAGTTATTTTCAGAATTTGATATCTAAATATTGGTTTTGGTTATAGGGTAAGTGACCTGTAGATGGAGCAGATATTATCAAGCCCGCTGCAGAAGTTATTTTCTGAATGTTACATCTAAATGTTGGTTTTGGTTATAGGGTAAGTGACCTGTAGATGGAGCAGATATTATCAAGCCCGCTGCAGAAGAGTTATTTTCTGAATTTTACATCTAAATGTTGGTTTTGGTTATAGGGTAAGTGACCTGTAGATGGAGCAGATATTATCAAGCCCGCTGCAGAAGAGTTATTTTCTGAATTTGATATCTAAATGTTGGTTTTGGTTATAGGGTAAGTGACCTGTAGATGGAGCAGATATTGTCAAGCCCGCTGCAGAAGTTATTTTCTGAATTTGATATCTAAATGTTGGTTTTGGTTATAGGGTAAGTGACCTGTAGATGGAGCAGATGTTGTCGAGCCCGCCGCACGCCACGTACGAGCCGGAGGGTGCGTACGCGCAAGTCATCACCCAGGACGAGCGGAGCGGGATCGCGTGGACCTTGTTCGTGGTGTGGCTGTCCCATACGATCAGCTTGCCGTCGTGGGACGCCGATACTAGTACATTACGACACAAGTGCGAAAAGCATGAAATTCGAAACTAGTGGCGATGTTTTAAAACACGACCGACAGGGAGTGTTTTAAATAGACACGAGTTACACTTGTGTCGTAATGTACCATTTTGGTCGTCAAGTGTGATGAAAAATATGATTTAAAACACAAATCGACACGAGTTACACTTGAGTCGTAATGTACTATTCTGGTCGGCAAGCGGAATACTAACTCAAGTCATTAAAAGCTCTCCACCTGCGGCGTCGGGTTTCTAAGACACTCGTTAGTAATTCCGTACTTACCTACCTTGATGCACAATGTACTATTTCAGTACACCTCTGAATTTTAGTCTTGGTAATAAATAAATTAGAAATCACCTGTAGATGGAGCAGATATTATCAAGCCCGCTGCAGAAGTTATTTTCTGAATTTGATATCTAAATGTTGGTTTTGGTTATAGGGTAAGTGACCTATAGATGGAGCAGATATTATCAAGCCCGCTGCAGAAGTTATTTTCTGAATTTGATATCTAAATGTTGGTTTCGGTTATAGGGTAAGTGACCAGTAGATGAAGCAGATATTATCAAGCCCGCTGCAGAAGTTATTTTCTGAATTTAATATCTAACTGTTGGTTTTGGTTATAGGGTAAGTGACCAGTAGATAGAGCAGATATTATCAAGCCCGCTGCAGAAGTTATTTTCTGAATGTTATATCTAAATGTTGGTTTTGGTTATAGGGTAAGTGACCTGTAGATGGAGCAGATGTTGTCGAGCCCGCCGCACGCCACGTACGAGCCGGAGGGTGCGTACGCGCAAGTCATCACCCAGGACGAGCGGAGCGGGATCGCGTGGACCTTGTTCGTGGTGTGGCTGTCCCATACGATCAGCTTGCCGTCGTGGGACGCCGATACTAGGTTGTTGTACTAGTACATTGCGACACTAGTGCGACCTGTAGATGCTATGAATCCAGCCGTAGGCGAGTATCTTATTACGATCCAAAGAACAAACTGTAGATAGAGCAAATGTTGTCGATCAAGCCACCGGCGAGTATCTAATTACGAACCGAAGAAAAACGTTGTAGCTTTAACTAGCTAAATAAAAGAGACACGGCGATACTCGCCCAGCTATCAACTATCACCGCCGAGCGAGTATCGCCGTGTCTCCTTTAGTTACACGGGAGTGTGTATCTTTTGTTCGTGTTTATAGCCGATAGTTCGTAGCTTAGTAGCTCGCAGTAAGACCAGTGCCTTAGACTTAAGACAGGAGTCAGATGTGTACTGAAGAACTACTGTGAGACCAGTGCTTAACAGTTGTAATCACCTGTAGCTGAAGCAGATATTATCAAGCCCGCTGCAGAAGAGTTATTTTCTGAATTTCATATCTAAATCTTGGTTTTGGTTATAGGGTAAGTCACCTGTAGATGGAGCAGATATTATCAAGCCCGCTGCAGAAGAGTTATTTTCTGAATTTTACATCTAAATGTTGGTTTTGGTTATAGGGTAAGTGACCTGTAGATGGAGCAGATATTGTCAAGCCTGCTGCAGAAGAGTTATTTTCAGAATTTGATATCTAAATGTTGGTTTTGGTAATAGGGTAAGTGACCTGTAGATGGAGCAGATGTTGTCGAGCCCGCCGCACGCCACGTACGAGCCGGAGGGTGCGTACGCGCAAGTCATCACCCAGGACGAGCGGAGCGGGATCGCGTGGACCTTGTTCGTGGTGTGGCTGTCCCATACGATCAGCTTGCCGTCGTGGGACGCCGATACTAGGTTGTTGTACTAGTACATTACGACACTAGTGCGACCTGTAGATGCTATGAATCCAGCCGTAGGCGAGTATCTTATTACGATCCAAAGAACAAACTGTAGATAGAGCAAATGTTGTCGATCAAGCCACCGGCGAGTATCTAATTACGAACCGAAGAAAAACGTTGTAGCTTTAACTTTCAGTATTTCTTCAGTACACACCTGACTCCTCTAAAGAAGTCTAAGAAACTCTAAGGAAGTCTAAGGCACTGGTCTCACCACGAGCTACTAAGCTATGAACTATGGCTTTAAACGCGAACAAAAGATACACACTCCCGTGTAAATAAAAGAGACACGGCGATACTCACCCGGCGGTGATAGCTGATAGCTGGGCTTAGGGTTATTTTTTCTGAATTCTATATCTAAATGTTGGTTTTGGTTATAGGGTAAGTGACCTGTAGATGGAGCAGATGTTGTCGAGCCCGCTGCAGAAGAGTTATTTTCCGAATTTGATATCTAAATGTTGGTTTTGGTTATAGGGTAAGTGACCTGTAGATGGAGCAGATATTATCAAGCTCGCTGCAGAAGAGTTATTTCCTGAATTTGATATCTAAATGTTGGTTTTGGTTATAGGGTAAGTGACCTGTAGATGGAGCAGATGTTGTCGAGCCCGCCGCACGCCACGTACGAGCCGGAGGGTGCGTACGCGCAAGTCATCACCCAGGACGAGCGGAGCGGGATCGCGTGGACCTTGTTCGTGGTGTGGCTGTCCCATACGATCAGCTTGCCGTCGTGGGACGCCGATACTAGGTTGTTGTACTAGTACATTGCGACACTAGTGCGAAAAACATGAAATTCGAAACGAGGGCGATATTTTAATTCACCACCGATAGGGAGTGTTTTAAATCGACACGAGTTACACTTGTGTCGTAATGTACTATTTTGGTCGGCAAGTGTGATGAAAAATATTGTTTGCATCACGGTCGGTAAGCGGAATACTAACTCGAGTCATTAAAAGCCCTCGGGCTTCTAACACTCTCGTTAGTGATTCCGTACTTACCTCCCTTGATGCACAATGTACTATTTCAGTACACCTCTGAATTCTAGTCTCGGTAATAAATAAATTAGAAATCACCTGTAGATGGAGCAGATATTGTCAAGCCTGCTGCAGAAGATCATTTTTTCAGAATGTAGATAGAGCAGATGTTGTCAATCAAGCCACCGGCGAGTATCCTATTAAGATCCGAGCAGATATTATCAAGCCCGGTGCAGAAGAGTTATTTTCTGTATTTGATATCTAAATGTTGGTTTTGGTTATAGGGTAAGTGACCTGTAGATGGAGCAGATATTATCAAGCCCGCTGCAGAAGAGTTATTTTCTGAATTTTATATCTAAATCTCGGTTTTGGTTATAGGGTAAGTCACCTGTAGATGGAGCAGATATTATCAAGCCCGCTGCAGAAGTTATTTTCTGAATTTAATATCTAAATGTTGGTTTTGGTTATAGGGTAAGTGACCTGTAGATGGAGCAGATGTTGTCGAGCCCGCCGCACGCCACGTACGAGCCGGAGGGTGCGTACGCGCAAGTCATCACCCAGGACGAGCGGAGCGGGATCGCGTGGACCTTGTTCGTGGTGTGGCTGTCCCATACGATCAGCTTGCCGTCGTGGGACGCCGATACTAGGTTGTTGTACTAGTACATTGCGACACTAGTGCGAAAAACACTCCATATCGGTCGTGTTTGAAAACATCGCCACTCGTTTCGAATTTCATGTTTTTCGCACTTAATGTACTAATGTACTATTTTGGTCGGCAAGTGTGATGAAAAATATTGTTTGCATCACGGTCGGTAAGCGGAATACTAACTCGAGTCATTAAAAGCCCTCCGCCTGCGGCGTCGGGTTTCTAACACTCTCGTTAGTAATTCCGTACTTACCTTGATGCACAATGTACTATTTCAGTACACCTCTAGTAATATACTATTTTGGTGGGCTAGTGTGATGAAAAATATTGTTAGCATCACGGTCGGTAAGCGGAATACTAACTACCTTGATGCACAATGTGCTATTTCAGTACACCTCTGAATTTTAGTCTTGGTAATAAATAAATTAGAAATCACCTGTAGATGGAGCAGATATTGTCAATCAAGCCACCGGCGAGTATCCTATTAATATCCGAAGAAAACCGCTGTAGCTTTAACTTCTTCAGTACATATCTGACTCCTAGTCTTAGGTCTAACAGTAGTAATCACCTGTAGCTGGAGATATTATCAAGCCCGCTGCAGAAGAGTAGATTTTTTCTGAATATCTAAATCTTGGTTTTAGGTGTTTAAATAGGGTAAGTGACCTGCAGAAGCCCGCTGCAGAAGAGTTATTTTCAGAATTTGATATCTAAATGTTGGTTTTGGTTATAGGGTAAGTGACCTGTAGATGGAGCAGATGTTGTCGAGCCCGCCGCACGCCACGTACGAGCCGGAGGGTGCGTACGCGCAAGTCATCACCCAGGACGAGCGGAGCGGGATCGCGTGGACCTTGTTCGTGGTGTGGCTGTCCCATACGATCAGCTTGCCGTCGTGGGACGCCGATACTAGGTTGTTGTACTAGTACATTACGACACTAGTGCGAAAAACACTCCCTATCGGTTGTGTTTTAAAACATCATTACTCATTTCGAATTTCATGTTTTTCGCACTTGTGTCGTAATGTTCTATTTTGGTCGGCAAGTGTGATGAAAAATATTGTTTACATCACGGTCGGTAAGCGGAATACTAACTCGAGTCATTAAAAGACCTCCGCCTGCGGCGTCGGGTTTCTAACACTCTCGTTAGTAATTCTTGGAAATAAATAAATTAGAAATCACCTGTAGATGGAGCAGATATTCTCAAGCCTGCTGCAGAAGAGTTAATTTTTTGAGAATCTAGACAGAGCAGATGTTGTCCATCAAGCCACCGGCGAGTATCCTATAAGATTCGAAGAAAACCGCTGTAGCTTTAACTTTTTCAGTACACATCTGACTCCTCGTCTAAGGTCTAACAGTTGTAATCACCTGTAGCTGGAGCATATATTATCAAGCCCGCTGCAGAAGAGTTATTTTCTGAATTTGATATCTAAATCTCGGTTTTGGTTATAGGGTAAGTGACCTGTAGATGGAGCAGATATTATCAAGCCCGCTGCAGAAGTTATTTTTTTCTGAATTTGATATCTAAATGTTGGTTTTGGTTATAGGGTAAGTGACCTGTAGATGGAGCAGATATTCTCAAGCCCGCTGCAGAAGTTATTTTCAGAATTTAATATCTAAATGTTGGTTTTGGTTATAGGGTAAGTGACCTGTAGATGGAGCAGATGTTGTCGAGCCCGCCGCACGCCACGTACGAGCCGGAGGGTGCGTACGCGCAAGTCATCACCCAGGACGAGCGGAGCGGGATCGCGTGGACCTTGTTCGTGGTGTGGCTGTCCCATACGATCAGCTTGCCGTCGTGGGACGCCGATACTAGGTTGTTGTACTAGTACATTACGACACTAGTGCGAAAAGCATGAAATTCGAAACTAGTGGCGATGTTTTAAAACACGACCGATAGGGGGAGTGTCGTAATGTACTATTTTGGTCGGCTATCGTACTAGTGTGATGAAAAATATTGTTTGCATCACGGTCGGTAAGCGGAATACTACCTACCTTGATGCACAATGTACTATTTCAGTACCGTAAAACTACCCAACTATAGTCCAAAAGCTCCCAATTATGGTCCAAAACTAAGTCATATATCTTCGATTTAGTGTAATTATTATATTATTGACGCAGTTGTTACACAAAATCTCCACATCAATGATTAAAAAACTTAGATATCACAAAAAAAAAAGATTTCCATTGATGCTTAATTACGAGTTAAACTTGTGGACCATAGTTGTAGTAGTGGACTATATATGTGTATGGTTTTACGGTACCTCTGAATTTTAGTCTTGGTAATAAATAAATTAGAAATCACCTGTAGCTGGAGCAGATATTATCAAGCCCGCTGCAGAAGAGTTATTTTCTGAATGTTATATCTAAATGTTGGTTTTGGTTATAGGGTAAGTGACCTGTAGATGGAGCAGATATTATCAAGCCCGCTGCAGAAGAGTTATTTTCTGAATTTGATATCTAAATGTTGGTTTTGGTAATAGGGTAAGTGACCTGTAGATGGAGCAGATATTATCAAGCCCGCTGCAGAAGAGTTATTTTCTGAATTTGATATCTAAATGTTGGTTTTGGTAATAGGGTAAGTGACCTGTAGATGGAGCAGATGTTGTCGAGCCCGCCGCACGCCACGTACGAGCCGGAGGGTGCGTACGCGCAAGTCATCACCCAGGACGAGCGGAGCGGGATCGCGTGGACCTTGTTCGTGGTGTGGCTGTCCCATACGATCAGCTTGCCGTCGTGGGACGCCGGTACTAGGTTGTTGTACTAGTACATTACGACACTAGTGCGAAAAACTCTCCATATCGGTCGAGTTTTAAAACATCGCCACTCGTTTCGAATTTCATGTTTTTTACACTTGTGTCGTAATGTACTATTTTGGTCGGCAAGTGTGATGAAAAATATTGTTTGCATCACGGTCGGTAAGCGGAATACTAACTCGAGTCATTAAAAGCCCTCGGGCTTCTAACACTCTCGTTAGTGATACCGTACTTACCTTCCTTGATGCAGGGTTTCTAACACTCTCGTTAGTAATTCCGTACTTACCTCCCTTGATGCACAATGTACTATATAAGTACACCTCTGAATTTTAGTCTTGGTAATAAATAAATTAGAAATCACCTGTAGATGGAGCAGATATTGTCAAGCCTGCTGCAGAAGAGTTAATTTTTCAGAATGTAGGTAGAGCAGATGTTGTCAATCAAGCCACCGGCGAGTATCCTATTAAGATCCGAGCAGATATTATCAAGCCCGCTGCAGAAGAGTTATTTTCAGAATTTGATATCTAAATGTTGGTTTTGGTTATAGGGTAAGTGACCTGTAGATGGAGCAGATGTTGTCGAGCCCGCCGCACGCCACGTACGAGCCGGAGGGTGCGTACGCGCAAGTCATCACCCAGGACGAGCGGAGCGGGATCGCGTGGACCTTGTTCGTGGTGTGGCTGTCCCATACGATCAGCTTGCCGTCGTGGGACGCCGATACTAGGTTGTTGTACTAGTACATTGCGACACTAGTGCGAAAAACACTCCCTATCGTGTTTTAAAACATCAACACTCGTTTCGAATTTCATGTTTTTCGCACTTGTGTCGTAATGTACTATTTTGGTCGGCAAGTGTGACGAAAAATATTGTTAGCATCACGGTCGGTAAGCGGAATACTACCTACCTTGATGCACAATGTACTATTTCAGTACACCTCTGAATTTTAGTCTTGGTAATAAATAAATTACAAATCACCTGTAGATGGAGCCGATATTGTCAATCAAGCCACCGGCGAGTATCCTATTAATATCCGAAGAAAACCGCTGTAGCTTTAACTTCTTCAGTACATATCTGACTCCTAGTCTTAGGTCTAACAGTAGTAATCACCTGTAGCTGGAGATATTATCAAGCCCGCTGCAGAAGTTATTTTCTGAATTTGATATCTAAATCTTGGTTTTACCTTGGTATTATGAAGCCCGCTGCAGAAGAGTTATTTTTTTCTGAATGTTATATCTAAATGTTGGTTTTGGTTATAGGGTAAGTGACCTGTAGATGGAGCAGATGTTGTCGAGCCCGCCGCACGCCACGTACGAGCCGGAGGGTGCGTACGCGCAAGTCATCACCCAGGACGAGCGGAGCGGGATCGCGTGGACCTTGTTCGTGGTGTGGCTGTCCCATACGATCAGCTTGCCGTCGTGGGACGCCGATACTAGGTTGTTGTACTAGTACATTACGAGACTAGTGCGACCTGTAGATGCTATGAATCCAGCCGTAGGCGAGTATCTTATTACGATCCAAAGAACAAACTGTAGATAGAGCAAATGTTGTCGATCAAGCCACCGGCGAGTATCTAATTACGAACTGAAGAAAAACGTCGTAGCTTTAACTTTCAGTATTTCTTCAGTACACATCTGACTCCTGTCTTAAGTCTAAGGCACGGGTCTCACCGCGAGCTACTAAGTATCGCCGTGTCTCTTTTATTTACACGGGAGAGCGTATATTTTGTTCGTGTTTACAGCCGATAGTTCGTAGCTTAGTAGCTCGCGGTGAGATCAGTGTCTAACAGTTGTAATCACCTGTAGATGAAGCAGATATTATCAAGCCCGCTGCAGAAGTTATTTTCTGAATTTTACATCTAAATGTTGGTTTTGGTTATAGGGTAAGTGACCTGTAGATGGAGCAGATGTTGTCAATCAAGCCACCGGCGAGTGTCCTATTAAGATCCGAGCAAATATTATCAAGCCCGCTGTAGAAGAGTTATTTTCAGAATTTGATATCTAAATGTTGGTTTTGGTTATAGGGTAAGTGACCTGTAGATGGAGCAGATATTATCAAACCCGCTGCAGAGGAGTTATTTTCTGAATGTTATATCTAAATGTTGGTTTTGGTTATAGGGTAACTCACCTGTAGATGGAGCAGATATTATCAAACCCGCTGCAGAGGAGTTATTTTCTGAATGTTATATCTAAATGTTGGTTTTGGTTATAGGGTAAGTCACCTGTAGATGGAGCAGATATTATCAAGCCCGCTGCAGAAGAGTTATTTTCTGTATTTTACATCTAAATGTTGGTTTTGGTTATAGGGTAAGTGACCTGTAGATGGAGCAGATATTATCAAGCCCGCTGCAGAAGTTATTTTCTGAATGTTATATCTAAATGTTGGTTTTGGTTATAGGGTAAGTGACCTGTAGATGGAGCAAATATTATCAAGCCCGCTGCAGAAGTTATTTTCTGAATTTGATATCTAAATGTTGGTTTTGGTTATAGGGTAAGTGACCTGTAGATGGAGCAGATATTATCAAGCCCGCTGCAGAAGTTATTTTCTGAATTTGATATCTAAATGTTGGTTTTAGGTCTTTAAATAGGGTAAGTCACCTGTAGATGGAGCAGATATTATCAAGCCCGCTGCAGAAGAGTTATTTTCTGAATGTTATATCTAAATGTTGGTTTTGGTTATAGGGTAAGTGACCTATAGATGGAGCAGATATTATCAAGCCCGCTGCAGAAGAGTTATTTTCTGAATTTGATATCTAAATGTTGGTTTTGGTTATAGGGTAAGTGACCTGTAGATGGAGCAGATGTTGTCGAGCCCGCCGCACGCCACGTACGAGCCGGAGGGTGCGTACGCGCAAGTCATCACCCAGGACGAGCGGAGCGGGATCGCGTGGACCTTGTTCGTGGTGTGGCTGTCCCATACGATCAGCTTGCCGTCGTGGGACGCCGATACTAGGTTGTTGTACTAGTACATTACGACAGTGCGAAGAACATGAAATTCGTGTCGTAATGTACTATTTTGGTCGGCAAGTGTGATGAAAAACATTGTATGCATCACGGTTGGTAAGCGGAATACTAACTCGAGTCATTAAAAGCCCTCCGCCTGCGGCGTCGGGCTTCTAAAGGTGCGTTTAAACCAATAGAGCATTCGCTGTTCTAGCGCCCGTTCTACGAAATCAACCAATCACGTTTTGTGTACCGATCGAATTTCGTAGAGTGGGAGGTTAGAACAGCGAATGCTCTTTTAGTTTAACCGCACCTTAACACTCTCGTTAGTAATTCCGTACTTACCTCCCTTGATGCACAATGTACTATATAAGTACACCTCTGAATTTTAGTCTTGGTAATAAATAAATTAGAAATCACCTGTAGAAGTGTAGATGGAGCAGATATTGTCAAGCCCGCTGCAGAAGAGTTATTTTCTGAATTCTATATCTAAATGTTGGTTTTGGTTATAGGGTAAGTGACCTGTAGATGGAGCAGATGTTGTCGAGCCCGCCGCACGCCACGTACGAGCCGGAGGGTGCGTACGCGCAAGTCATCACCCAGGACGAGCGGAGCGGGATCGCGTGGACCTTGTTCGTGGTGTGGCTGTCCCATACGATCAGCTTGCCGTCGTGGGACGCCGATACTAGGTTGTTGTACTAGTACATTACGACACTAGTGCGAAAAACACTCCATATCGGTCGTGTTTTAAAACATCGCCACTCGTTTCGAATTTTATGTTTTTCGCACTTGTGTCGTAATGTACTATTTTGGTCGGCAAGTGTGATGAAAAATATTGTTTGCATCACGGTCGGTAAGCGGAATACTACCTACCTTGATGCAAAATGTACTATTTCAGTACACCTCAGAATTTTAGTCTTGGTAATAAATAAATTAGAAATCACCTGTAGATGGAGCAGATATTATCAAGCCCGCTGCAGAAGAGTTATTTTCTGAATTTTATATCTAAATCTTGGTTTTGGTTATAGGGTAAGTCACCTGTAGATTGAGCAGATATTATCAAGCCCGCTGCAGAAGACTTATTTTCAGAATTTGATATCTAAATGTTGGTTTTGGTTATAGGGTAAGTGACCTGTAGATGGAGCAGATATTATCAAGCCCGCTGCAGAAGAGTTATTTTCTGTATTTTATATCTAAATGTTGGTTTTGGTTATAGGGTAAGTCACCTGTAGATGGACCAGATATTGTCAAGCCCGCTGCAGAAGAGTTATTTTCAGAATTTGATATCTAAATGTTGGTTTTGGTTATAGGGTAAGTGACCTGTAGATGGAGCAGATGTTGTCGAGCCCGCCGCACGCCACGTACGAGCCGGAGGGTGCGTACGCGCAAGTCATCACCCAGGACGAGCGGAGCGGGATCGCGTGGACCTTGTTCGTGGTGTGGCTGTCCCATACGATCAGCTTGCCGTCGTGGGACGCCGATACTAGGTTGTTGTACTAGTACATTACGACACTAGTGCGAAAAACAGGAAATTCGAAACGAGTGGCGATGTTTTAAAACACGACCGACAGGGAGTGTTTTAAATAGACACGAGTTACACTTGTGTCGTAATATACCATTTTGGTCGTCAAGTGTGATGAAAAATATGATTTAAAACACAAATCGACACGAGTTACACTTGAGTCGTAATGTACTATTTTGGTCGGCAAGCGGAATACTAACTCGAGTCATTAATAGCACTCTCGTTAGTAATTCCGTACTTACCTTGATGCACAATGTACTATTTCAGTACAACTCAGAATTTTAGTCTTGGTAATAAATAAATTAGAAATCACCTGTAGATGGAGCAGATATTGTCAAGCCCGCTGCAGAAGAGTCATTTTTTTCTGAATTTTATATATAAATCTTAGTTTTAGGTCTTTAAATAGGGGAAGTCACCTGTAGATGGAGCAGATATTATCAAGCCCGCTGCAGAAGTTATTTTCTGAATTTAATATCTAAATGTTGGTTTTGGTTATAGGGTAAGTCACCTGTAGATGGAGCAGATATTATCAAACCCGCTGCAGAAGAGTTATTTTCTGAATGTTATATCTAAATGTTGGTTTTGGTTATAGGGTAAGTGACCTGTAGATGGAGCAGATATTATCAAGCCTGCTGCAGAAGAGTTAATTTTTTCAGAATGTAGATAGAGATGTTGTCAATCAAGCCACCGGCGAGTATCTAATTACGAACCGAAGAAAAACGTTGTAGCTTTAACTTTCAGTATTTCTTCAGTACACTGACTCCTGTCTTAAGTCTAAGGCACTGGTCTCACCGCGAGCTACTAAGCTATGAACTATGGCTATAAACACGAACAAAAGATACACACTCTCGTGTAAATAAAAGAGACACGGCGATACTCGCCCGGCGGTGATAGCTGACAGTCTTTTATTTACACGGGAGTGCGTATATTTTGTTCGTGTTTATAGCCGATAGTTCGTAGCTTAGTAGCTCGTTAATTTTAAAGTTATTACTTACCGGTGTTTTCAAATATACATTTGTTTGTGAATTGTGTTTTCTTATTATTGTTTTCGTGCTAGCTTCAAGTGCTTCTCCTTTAGTGATCTCATTGGAAATAAATAAATTAGAAATCACCTGTAGATGGAGCAGATGTTGTCGAGCCCGCCGCACGCCACGTACGAGCCGGAGGGTGCGTACGCGCAAGTCATCACCCAGGACGAGCGGAGCGGGATCGCGTGGACCTTGTTCGTGGTGTGGCTGTCCCATACGATCAGCTTGCCGTCTTGGGACGCCGATACTAGGTTCCTGGAATGAAAATGGCGTTATTTATCAAAAATATTATGCATGCATCAGCCTACGAACAAATAAAACATGGAAGCCGCACGCTGTACTAAATTGCCTTTCAAAAACGGTTCTGAGTTTTAGTTGACATGTGTCACTCTCACTTCAAAGCATCCCGGTAATGAATTTCAATATCAACCTATAAAAACTTAAATCGCCGTTTGAAAATAGTTGTGATTGGTCCATCAAAGTTAAATTTATTGTGCATTTTGTCAAAGGTGTTGCGCCGACATATGCGCGGTGTTAAGAAAAGCGCTATGTCCTGCCCATCTTGGCACAATTGAACAATTGTTCTTGGGGGCATTTTTGAGCTGGCGTTAGACGTCCAATCGTCCATGTTATATATGGTCGCAGGCATCAGCATAGGAGGTAAATGCCCATAATCGCGAGGCAAGCGGAATGGCGATCACAGTCATGTGTCCACCATGATGAATGATGATATTGATGATGATGCTCCCATTGCTCCCCATAATCACTGCACTACACTGAGACAGTCCCTTAGTCGACTCTTACGGTACCCACGGGTGGTTGGGATGGTGATAAATGTATTCTTACTGCCGCCACCGCACGGTTAATCCTTTACATGCATACAATACATACATGATAGTCCACTGCTGGACGTAGACCTCTCCTATTAACTATGTACGTATCAGGACATAAATGCCCATAATTGCCATGCTGGGCTAGCGGATTGGGGAACGCAGTAATGTGTCAACTATGATGACGCTGCTGCCCATCATCAATATTTTATCAAACAATGGTCCGCCCTTAGTCGACTCTTACGACGCCCGCAGGAGGAGTTGGGGTGGTGACAAATGTGTTCTTACTGCCGTCACCACACTTTTAATCCGTTACAATAGTCCATAATCACACCACCAACGGTATTTTAGCCTAAGGGTGCAGCTCCACTGACGCGGAGAGAAGCGGAGATGTGCAAAATTGGCCAGTGTTTCGAATTTTGAATTTGAAGAATGTAATTGGTCATCTCCGCTCCTCTCCGCGTCAGTGTAGCCGCACCCTTAGCCCTTTGACCATTTGCCAGCTTTGTTAAAGAATACAATTTCAAACCTTACGTATTTATAAATTGATTTGGTTTTGTTTTACATATGAGTCATATGACGGTTACTCCTATACTTTTTCAATAACCTTAATACATTAAGGCGAGGTAAGCGTAGAATTCCCGTTAGTTTTTTTCAATTTTCTTAATAATACTACTTCCTTATGATGTAAAACTTACATATGTTACATTTAAGAACTTGATTTATCACGCATTGATTAGTATTAGGTACTTAAATAAACTTAGCCCTATAGAAAACGACCCCAAACATAGGTCTAATCTCTGCATGAAAACTCATTTTGCCACGGAACAACATAATTTTACCAAGAAAAAAATATATCAGAAGAAACGTCAAAGTCTGTGTCAAACGTATTCGAGATGAAATAATTAATATTGTAAGAATTATATTTCATCATACAAAATATGTGAAATTGTGCTCCCGGATCGTACTTGCGGTCATCTTTCAGTCCCAATTGGGACCTGTCGGAGGGAGGACGTACGTCAATTTTGCGCACCGCTGTCGTCAACCAAACTATCTTTAGGATTGGTGTGATAACACATAAAAAAAAGTTATCGTCACTGGGGCTTCGGAGACTGAATAAACATAAGTGGTGAGTGACTAAATTAAAAGAATTATGTTATTCAATATATTAAACCAAAACAATAACACACATATTACACAGTATAGATAAAAACAGTAGGATGACTACTGAGATCATGACACATTTTGACATGACGAAAATAGTGAAATAAATAAGAATGGTACCTACTCGTATCTATTAAAAATAGGATTTTATGTTCATAATAGTTCGTTATCATCCAATATTTTTTTTTAAACACAATTTATTTTGGAATTCGAATTATTTTATGAAATGTTTTGCAAGCAGTCACACTATATTGATTTAAACTTTCACGATTATCACTCATATTTTAAATACAAACGGGTCCTATATCCTGACGTTTCGGGCATGACGTTATACCCGTGGTCGCAGGCAGACATGAGTATCAATTAAATACTACTAATAATATACTATCAATTAAAAAAGATTACGGAAAATAATGCGAATTGATACAAAACATACCGAGAATAGTAAATTTCGATTCAAGTGCGAAAAAAAAAAAGTTTTAAAGGAGTGGAGATAAATTAAAGCACGACCGAAGGGAGTGCTTTAAATCGACACGAGTTACAAATTTCGTTTCCGCACGTGTATCGTACGTTTTTCAGTACATATGGCCCTCCGAAGATTTCGACCTGACGTAAAATGAACCACTTCTGGCACTAGCGAAAATGCACCACCTGTACTGAAAAATAAGCTTTTCATAAAAAAATTGAATGTAAAAATATACGAATGACTAAAGTTGCTACAGATCTGAGGCGCCAATACAGACAAGTCCGTAGAAAAATCTACCGAAGTACCCGTCATGACCGTCGAGTATGGGCTGAAGAGGTTGCAGACTGCGCCCAGCGCGCCGCCAACTCCGGTAATCTTAGGGAGATGTACAAGGCGACGAAGACCTTGGCCGGTAATAGGAACCAGAGGAAGAAGAAGCCTTTGAAGGACAAAACAGGTCAGTTTATTGTGACATCGGAGGGACAGCTTCAACGCTGGCGGGAGCACTTTGAGGAGATCTTCCAAGTCCCGAACGACCCCGTTACGCTTGAAAGTGCTGCCAGCTTGCCTGCACAAAACCTGGACATAGATGTGTCTCCCCCTACAGCTGACGAGGTAGTAAAGGCCATCCGATCGCTGAAGAATGGAAAAGCCCCAGGAGTAGACCTTATCACAGCGGAAATGCTGAAAGCCGACATCCTTTCCGCTGCAAACGCGCTGACGCCTCTCCTGAAGAACATCTGGTCAGCCGAAGAGTTGCCTGGTGACTGGAGTAATGGCCTTCTGATCACTGTACCCAAGAAGGGAGACCTTAGTCAATGTGGCAATTGGAGAGGTATCACTTTGCTCTCGATTCCTTCTAAGGTGCTCTGCAGGATAATCCTGCACAATCGATCGTGTACGGACCAGATTAACACCTTGCGCATAATCCTCGAACAGGCATCAGAATGGCAGAGGGAAATGTACCTGACCTTTGTGGATTTCGAAAAAGCCTTCGACACTTTGAGATGGAACTGTATCTGGGATCGGCTACGTGAAATTGGAGTCCCCGAAAAGATTAAGGCCATCTACAGGAACTACTCCTTTAGAGTAACTCACGACGGTCTCATCTCGGAGGACATACCTGTTCATGCGGGTGTACGCCAGGGGAGTCTTCTTTCCCCTCTCCTCTGCCTTGTCGTTCTCGATGGCATCATGGTCAAGACCAACAGTAAGCGCCGCGGCATAGAGTCGGGGCTGTCCAACGTGCTGGAAGACTTAGACTATGCCGATGACCTATGCCTATTGAGCCACACACGTGCCGACATGCAAGCCAAAATGTACGACCAACGGCGAGAGGCCTTGGAGACGGGACTTAAAATCAATACCAGGAAGACCCAAGACATGAGGTGCGGAGCAACCAGCTCGGTACCGTTGCTCATTGGCACAGATGGCGTGGAGACAGTCCACAAATTTACGTACCTCGGTAGTGTAGTGTCGGAAACTGGAGGGACCGAAGAGGACATCGCTTCAAGGATCGCCAAAGGAAGAGCAACCTTCGCACAGCTCCGTCCTATATGACAATCGCGGAAACTGACTCGGAGAGTTAAGCTCAAGATATTCCGGTCCAACGTGAAATCCGTGTTGCTGTACGGATGTGAGACGTGGAAGGTCACTAAAGACATCTCGCACCGGCTACAGGTCTTTATCAACCGCTGTCTTCGCCGCATTCTCGGCGTGTTCTGGCCCGAGAAAATCTTCAACACAGATCTATGGGAGCGCTGTGGTGAGACTCCGATCGACCAGCAGATCAAACGCCGCAAATGGAACTGGATTGGATTTGAAAGCGAAAACGTGGCCGCTCCAAGCAAACCTGGCGGCGGACGATCACTACAGAAGCGAAGGCGATAGGGATGACCTGGAGCGAAGTAAAGCGCGAAGCTCAAGACCGTTCGGGATGGCGACGCACTGTGGACGCCCTCTGCCCCATCTAGGGGACATAGGACATTAAGATAAGTAAGTCAAAGTTGCTACAGGGAATGGCGCCCATTATGTTACATTTGCATAAAGGGTAAATTAATAAAAAAATTAAAAAATTGAAAATTTTATTTGATAAATGTGATCTATTATCTACGAGCCCCAATGCAAATGAGCTCGTCTAGTAAGAAAAAAATGTACTAACCTAACTTCAATCTAAAAATTCAGTATGACTCGGGTGTATAGAGTAACTGAAAGTTATGTAAAAACAAAATAAGTTGTAAATGGTATTTTATTTAGTAACTGAAAAGAAACAATAACCGTCCTTAGTAATAAATAAAAACATGGAAAAAAAATTAATTCACGCAAAAAAGTTCGTCTTTAGTGTTTCCAACGCAGAATAAAACGTTTACCACTTTGTGGCGTCACCTTTTGCATCTTGGACTGCCTTAATCCTGAGCGGCATTGTATTTACCAGCTCTCTGCACTTTTCAGCGGATATTCCGTTCCAAACACATGTCAGTTTCTCCTTATGGTCAGCTTTTGATCGAGAAGGGTCTTTTCGCAACTTTTTCTTCATTTTCCACCATAATGTTTCTATTGGAGATAAGTCCGGGCTGCTGGACGGCCACGACATGGTAGGAATTTTCTTAGCCTTCAGCCACGCCATCGTTGCCTTAGCGGTATGGCATGCGGCACCGTCTTGTTGAAAAGTATACGCATTTTTATACTTTAACTTTCGTATAGACGGCAGCAAACTCTCTTGCAAGATGCTTTTGTTTTTTTCAGCATTGACAGTTCCATCTATAAATTGAAGACAGCCCACACCCTGTGCGGACATGCAGCCCCAAATCATCAAAGAGCCTGGAAACTTCACCTTCCGCTTAAGGCAGTCTTTTTAACCGACTTCAAAAAAAGGAGGAGGTTCTCAATTCGACAATTTTTTTTTTTTTTGTTTGTTGTATGTATGTTACCTGATATCTCCGAGAATAGTGAACCGATTCTAAAATTTCTTTTTGTGATCGAACGGGTATTACACCGAAATGGTCCCATTGGCACCAAGTTGGGGTCTGATGATGGGATCCTGGAGAAATTGAGGGATCTCTTCAAATGTTATAGGTACATGTATGGCGCTTTTGGTAATTTTCATTCATTTACAAGAATTTGCATTCAGAAAGTAGGATTTGAGGAAACCAATGATGGAAACAAATCGGGAATCTTGGAGAAACCGGATGAAGTCGGTTTTTTAAATTTTTAAGTTGGTGTTATTGAAATGCTTCTCCTTTTTCTCGAATGACTTTACTTCGTTCATCGCCAACTGTGACTTCAAATTTAGACTCGTCACTCCATATTATTTTTTGCCACTGATTTACAGTCCAATTCCTGTATTTTTGAGCGAATTTCAACCTGTTAGTTTTCTGCCTTTGTGTAAGTGACGGTTTCTCCTTTGCAGTGTAAAAACCGTAGCCCATCCTCTTCATCACTCTCTTGCAGGTGTCGATCGTGGCATGTCTTCGGTGATGCTCGATGATAGTTTGAATTGTAGATCTTGGCATAAAAAGGTCCTTCGCTATTTGGTACGTAGATTTGCCTTTGTTGTTACTGAAAATAATAATTTTCCGCACTTCGTCAGTCACTGGCTTACCTCGTGCCATTGCAATAGAGAAACAATTTGGATTAATGAAAATTTATTCTGGATTTGCCTTTTTATATAGCTGTCTGTCATTTTAGATGACATAGAATATTCCATCTTCAATTTAAAATATTATTTTATTTTACAAAACTGAGAAAAACAGGTGTTATTTGAAATAGACGACCTATTTTGCCATAAATATAAGCTAGACGTATTTTTTTGCTTGCGAAATGTTATTTCAATACATTAATTATCTAAAAATAAATAATAATAGTACACTTTTTACAACGTAAGATTAAACTTGTTTTAATGACTTTGAGTGTATTATTGCCCTATAACCTTCAAAATCAAGCTGGGTCTAAATACTAGTTTTTGAAATATTTTTCGTATGGACAATCGTGACTAGACGAACTCATTTGCATTGGGGCTCGTATACCAATGATATGGTACATATTTATTGTAACGGTGAAAAGGTAACCCTGTATAACACAGATAAACTTGACCATGTACAGTGATCGTACTAATAACGTGGATGACGTTAAATCACCTATAGAATGTTTTCAAAAAATATTTTTACTAAAATTGCCACTTATTATTTATCAACCTCTTTAATTAAACAAAAGTGTCATTTGAAATAAGTGAGTTGAGTACATAATGTCGTTATTTTACTAATGTTTTAAAATACACAATTGAATGTCGAATTTACGAGAATATTGTTATTATTTACCCTTTTTGGAGATACGTGACAAAAACATGTACGTGCTGTGATCAAAACATACTAAACATAGGACCAACATTCAAATGATCGTGTATAATTATATACTTTTTTTGTGGACAGTCCTTATTTCAAAAATTTTGAAAATCAACATGTTTGCATCATTTTTTATGAAATTGTACGCCTGATACGCATTATAGGACTGCGGATCTCTAACGAGTTTCGTATTAAATATTAATGGGATAGTCTCGCATCCGTGTATTTTCTAAATTTACCGTCTACTTTACACATGGCTTGCTAGAGCTTGCCAGATTATAAATTAATCACTTATATTATTATTATGTTACACTATGTCGTTTCGATTCACACTAGTCACATAGTTGTAGTACTGTAAATATTTTCACTATGAGTATTACAGTATCACATCATCATTGACGGCGACTGTCACGGGTATTAGCGGAGGTTGGATGACGCTTAAAACTAGCGTTAGGAGGTCAACGAATATGGCCTTAAATCAGGCGATTCTAAAATAAAGTTAAGTGCCCCGTTCTAGCCCCATTACATTAAGTAATTGCAAGTTGCCCCACTCGAATTCGTCGTTTTAATATCGTGTAGTTTCAATCGCTGACCTAAATCTGGTGACTTGAACCCTATACACTCATCATCAGCCTGAGTCCACTGGTGGACCTAACCTATTTACTACGCGTACACATCATCCACACATCCTCATCACATCATCAGCCTATCTCAGTCACCTGCTGGACGTAGGCCTCTCCTATTAACTATGCGTATAGACGCATTAGGAGGTAACTGTCCATAATCGCTACGCTGGGCAAGCGAATTGGCGATCGCAGTAATGTGTCCGCTAAGATGACGCTGCTGCCTATCATCAATCTTCATCAAAGAATGGTCAGTGAAACTTCAATCCTTTAGTCGGCTCTCACGACACCAACGGGAAGAGTTGGGGTGGTGACAAACGTATTCTTACTGCCTTCACCTGTACACTCATCATCAGCCTATTTGGGCAAGCGGATTGATGATCGCAGAAATGTGTCCGCTAAGTTGACGCTGCTGCCCATCATCAATCTTCTATCAAAAAATGGTCAGTCACACTTCAATCCCCTAGTCGGCTCTTACGACACCAACGGGAAGAGTTGGGGTGGTGACAAATGTATTCTTACTGCCTTCACCTGTACACTCATCATCAGCCTATCTGAGTTCACTGCTGGACCCCACCTAATTCACTACGCGTATGATGCGTTAGGAAGTAAAAGCCTGGAATGCTGAGCAAGCGGTTTGGCGATCGCAGTAGTGTCCACTAAGATTGCATTTGTCAGCCTCCGTAGACTAGTTGGTAGTGACACAGCCTACAAAGCTAGTTGGTTCGAATCCCGACGAGGGTATTGTTTGAGTATTTATTTGTCAGAAATATTTGTTACTTGGTCGTGTTTTTAAGTGTCCATATATAATAATATTATGATGATTCATAATATTATATAATAATATAATATTATGAATCATCAGTGATGCATATGGCTGATTTCAGTCCCATCTCAAAATACACTGGCTCAACCTAACTCACACTCGCCCAATGAAAGAGAATGCATACTTTGATTTAATCTTCCATTGAACGACATGCGGTCACGAATGCTATGCTAATTGAATACTACCAAGATGGATAGCATGTTTGCCTACTGATGCATGGCAAACCCCATCTGCTTTCTCTTTCACTTAATTACATAAACAGCAGTGTTATTCACTAAGGAAACCGCCTTGCTGTCAGCACTGCGGCAGCGTCGAGCCTAAAAATGGTTTTCACTAATGTACTTTAAACGACACTAGTGCTCGGCGACGAACGCGGCGTGAGCTGGAACTACACTGCGTCGAGAGTTTAATGTACGAACTTCATATTCTCTAACGAAAAACAGCGACGAACTCGTCCACAACCTTGCTCACAGCCTCGATTCCTAATGTCAAATAAAACAGCTAGAATTTTAGACAAGGCTGTCTCGACGTCGAGCTCGTTGACGAACGCAGCGTCGAATGTGTGAATAAGAGAATAGCATAGCAGTACATGTGTTAATCATAACCATGTATGATTAAATTGATCGTCATTGTACTTTATAATGACCAAATTAAAAAATCAAAAAAACTGTTTCCACCGATTTCTCCAAGATCCCCGATTTGTTACCATCATTGGTTTCCTCAAATCTTACTTTCTGAATATAAATTCTTGCAAATGAATGAAAATTACCAAAAGCGCCATTCATGTACCTATAACATTTGAAGAGATCCCTCGATTTCTCCAAGATCCCATCATCAGACCGCAACTTGGTGCTAACGGGACCATCACGGGGATATACACATTCGATCACAAAAAAAAATTAAAATCGGTTCACGATTCTCGGAGATATCCGGTAACATACATACAACTAAAAAAAAATCTGTCGACTTGAGAACCTCCTCCTTTTTTTGAAGTCGGTTAAAAATAGATACCTTTTCAGGGATTCGAACCCAGGACGTCCAGTTACGCAGGCAAGTTACTAATCACTTATTACCTACTACAATAATAATTACAGAGGCTACAACTTCTACAGGGTGTTCCACGAGCCACTGAAAACCTTGAACGGGGTGATTTGGTAGGTTAAACTGAATAACTTTTACTATGGAGCTAACCCAGAAATCTAAAAAAAAATTGCCTTTTCATATAAAATGTCGTGATCAATCGGTCAAAATGTATGAAAAAGACAATTTTTTTTTAAATTTCGTGATTGGCCCCATATTAAAAGTTGTTCAGTATAGCCTACTAAATCACCCCGTTCAAGGTTTTCAGTGGCTCGTGGAACACCCTGTATAGTTGCCGATTTCTAAGAATTAACGTTTGACAACTTAGAAATGAGCCTTATATATATGACGTTAAGACTATCGGAAAAATGGTGAGTCTCACCTTCTCTTAATGGTGTACAAAACTATAAATGTCAAAAGTTAATTCTTAGGAATCGGCCTACCAGGCTTCACCTATACAGGAAGTTTTTGGCTTAATGGGTTTTTTTTCCAAAAACAGCATTAAATTTTAATTATAATATTCATGATAACGTTTGTAACGCGTTATATTAGGTAACAATCCAAATTTTTATCGTATAAGGAAAAAGCACTAATGACGTTCGTCGAAATGTTTACGGCATTTTGTAGGTCACATGAAGGAAAAAATGTGCGAACCACTGATATGGACAACAACTTTCCTTTTGTAGCTACACAAGTGAATAACATTGAGGGCCCAACGAAGCAGATAAGGAACATTCGAGACTGCGACATAGACAAGATTATTATCAGGTATGTGCCTGTATGCCGTGTGGTGACGGCAGTAAGAATATATTTGTCACCACCCCAACTCCTCCTACGGGTGTCGTAAGAGTCGACTAAGGGATCGAAGTGTCACTGACCATCATTTGATAAAAGATTGATGATGGGCAGCAGCGTCCTCATAGTGGACACATTACTGCGATCGCCAATCCGCTTGCCCAGCGTGACGATTATGGGCATTTACCTCCTAATGCGTCTATACGCATAATTAATAGGAGAGGCCTACGTCCAGCAGTGGACAGCTGATGATGATGATGATGATGACGCATTAATAACGCCGCGGCAGCTCATGTTACTGCTACTGGTGACTGTTTGTGTATACCTTGGCTAGATACGCTAAGACTGCATCTATACCTGTGTGAAGATACTAGGCCCCTTATTCATAAACGTTTGTTAACTTAACAAGCCGCTAATAATTGTTTGTCCCTTTTGCTGTTATGGACACATTGTTAAGACCGAAAGGGACAAACAATTATTAGCGGCTTGTTAAGTTAACAAACGTTTATGAATAAGGAGGTAGGTCTGTATCTATCTGTACCATTGTTAGTGAACTGGAGATGAGATGTCCGTGTCAGGACGAAATGCAGTAGGTCTGTTGTATTGTGTAGCAGGTTTGTACTAGTGTGTAGGAGGTCTGTACTAGTGAGTAGCAGGTCTGTATTATAGTATAGCAGGTCTGTTCTTGTCTGTAGAAGGTCTGTACTAGAGTGTAGTAGGTCTGTACTAGAGTGTAGCAGGTCTGTCTGTACTAGAGTGTAGCAGGTCTGTACTAGAGTGTAGCAGGTCTGTACTAGTGTGCAGCAGGCAAGTACCAGAGTGTAGTAGGTCTGTACTAGAGTGTAGCAGGTCTGTACTAGTGTGCAGCAGGCATGTACCAGAGTGTAGCAGGTCTGTACTAGAGTGTAGCAGGTCTGTACAAGAGTGTAGTAGGTCTGTACTAGAGTGTAGCAGGTCTGTACTAAAGTGTAGCAGGTCTGTAGTAGAGTGTAGCAGGTCTGTACTAGAGTGTAGCAGGTCTGTACTAAAGTGTAGCAGGTCTGTACTAGAGTGTAGCAGGTCTGTACTAGAGTGTAGCAGGTCTGTACTAATGTGCAGCAGGTATGTACCAGAGTGTTGTAGGTCTGTGTTAGTGTACCTGGAGTCGCTGCCCCAGTGCATGGCGTAGATCTTGGCGAGGTGGCCCCGCAGGGTGCGCCGGGTCCGCATCTGGATGCGCCCGATGGGCTCCAGGTTGGCGGTCGCTTGGGAGAGTGACGTGTCGCACTGTGTCCCAGGTATGTGCTAGTGTGTTCCAGGTCAAGTGTAGTAGTAGTTCAGGTCTAGGTACTACAGTGTACTAGGTCTGTATTAGAGTGTCACAGTTCTGTATAAGTGTAGTGTGCTAGTGTGTTCCAGGTCAAGTGTAGTAGTAGTTCAGGTCTAGGTACTAGAGTGTAGTAGGTCTGTATTAGAGTGTCACAGTTCTGTACTAGAGTGTAGTAGATCTGTATTAGAGTGTAGCAGGTCTGTACTAGAGTGTATCAGGTCTGTACAAGAGTGTAGCAGGTCTGTACTAGAGTGTAGCAGGTCTGTACTAGAGTGTAGCAGGTCTGTACTAGAGTGTAGCAGGTCTGTACTAGAGTGTAGCAGGTCTGTACTAAAGTGTAGCAGGTCTGTACTAGAGTGTAGCAGGTCTGTACTAGAGTGTAGCAGGTCTGTGTTAGTGTACCTGGAGTCGCTACCCCAGTGCATGGCGTAGATCTTGGCGAGGTGGCCCCGCAGGGTGCGCCGGGTCCGCATCTGGATGCGCCCGATGGGCTCCAGGTTGGCGGCCGCTTGGGAGAGCGACGTGTCGCACTGTGTCCCAGGTATGTGCTAGTGTGTTCCAGGTCAAGTGTAGTAGTAGTTCAGGTCTAGGTACTAGGTGTAGGAGTGTAGTAGGTCTGTATTAGAGTGTCACAGTTCTGTATAAGTGTAGTGTGCTAGTGTGTTCCAGGTCAAGTGTTGTAGTAGTTCAGGTCTAGGTACTAGAGTGTAGTAGGTCTGTATTAGAGTGTCACAGTTCTGTATTAGTGTGCAGCAGGCCTGCACTAAAAGTAGAGTGCAGCTGGTCTGTACTAGAGTGTATCAGGTCTGTACTAGAGTGTAGCAGGTCTGTACTAGAGTGTAGCAGGTCTGTACTAGAGTGTAGCAGGTCTGTACTAGAGTGTAGCAGGTCTGTGTTAGTGTACCTGGAGTCGCTGCCCCAGTGCATGGCGTAGATCTTGGCGAGGTGGCCCCTCAGGGTGCGCCGGGTCCGCATCTGGATGCGCCCGATGGGCTCCAGGTTGGCGGCCGCTTGGGAGAGCGACGTGTCGCACAGTGTCCCAGGTATGTGCTAGTGTGTTCCAGGTCAAGTGTAGTAGTAGTTCAGGTCTAGGTACTAGAGTGTAGTAGGTCTGTATTAGTGTCACAGTTCTGTATTAGTATGCAGCGGGCCTGCACTAAAAGTAGAGTGCAGCTGGTCTGTGCTAGAGTGTAGCAGGTCCGTACTAGAGTGTAGCAGGTCTGTACTAGAGTGTAGCAGGTCTGTACTAGTGTGTAGCAGGTCTGTACTAAAGTGTAGCAGGTCTGTACTAAAGTGTAGTAGGTCTGTACTAGAGTGTAGCAGGTCTGTACTAAAGTGTAGCAGGTCTGTACTAGAGTGTAGCAGGTCTGTACAAGAGTGTAGTAGGTCTGTACTAGAGTGTAGCAGGTCTGTACTAAAGTGTAGCAGGTCTGTAGTAGAGTGTAGCAGGTCTGTACTAGTGTGTAGCAGGTCTGTACTAAAGTGTAGCAGGTCTGTACTAAAGTGTAGCAGTTCTGTACTAGTGTGCAGCAGGTATGTACCGTGTAGTAGGTCTGTGCTAGTGTACCTGGAGTCGCTGCCCCAGTGCATGGCGTAGATCTTGGCGAGGTGGCCCCGCAGGGTGCGCCGGGTCCGCATCTGGATGCGCCCGATGGGCTCCAGGTTGGCGGTCGCTTGGGAGAGCGACGTGTCGCACTGTGTCCCGGGTATGTGCTAGTGTGTTCCAGGTCAAGTGTAGTAGTACTAGTAGTAGTTCAGGTCTAGGTCCTAGAGTGTAGTAGGTCTATATTAGAGTGTCACAGTTATGTATAAGTGTAGTGTGCTAGCGTGTTCCAGGTCAAGTGTAGTAGTTGTTCAGGTCTAGGTACTAGAGTGTAGTAGGTCTGTATTAGAGTGTCACAGTTCTGTATTAGTGTGCAGCAGGCCTGCACTAAAAGTAGAGTGCAGCTGGTCTGTACTAGAGTGTAGCAGGTCTGTACTAGAGTGTAGCAGGTCTGTACTAGAGTGTAGTAGGTCTGTACTAAAGTGTAGTAGGTCTGTACTAGTGTGTAGCAGGTCTGTACTAGAGTGTAGCAGGTCTGTACTAAAGTGTAGCAGGTCTGTACTAGTGTGCAGCAGGTATGTACCAGAGTGTAGTAGGTCTGTGTTAGTGTACCTGGAGTCGCTGCCCCAGTGCATGGCGTAGATCTTGGCGAGGTGGCCCCGCAGGGTGCGCCGGGTCCGCATCTGGATGCGCCCGATGGGCTCCAGGTTGGCGGTCGCTTGGGAGAGCGACGTGTCGCACTGTGTCCCAGGTATGTGCTAGTGTGTTCCAGGTCAACTACTCTGGTCTAGGTACTAGAGTGTAGTAGGTCTGTACTAGAGTGTAGCAGGTATGTACTAGTGTGTAGCAGGTCTGTACTAAAGTGTAGCAGGTCTGTACAAGAGTGTAGCAGGTCTGTACTAGAGTGTAGCAGGTCTGTACTAGAGTGTAGCAGGTCTGTACTAGTGTGTAGCAGGTCTGTACTAGAGTGTAGCAGGTCTGTACTAGAGTGTAGCAGGTCTGTACTAAAGTGTAGCAGGTCTGTACTAAAGTGTAGCAGGTCTGTACTAGAGTGTAGCAAAACTGTACTAGTGTGTAGCAGGTATGTACTAGAGTGTAGCAGGTCTGTACTAAAGTGTAGCAGGTCTGTACTAGAGTGTAGCAGGTCTGTACTAGAGAGCAGCAGGTCTGTACTAGAGTGTAGCAGGTCTGTACTAGAGTGTAGCAGGTCTGTACTAAAGTGTAGCAGGTCTGTACTAGTGTGAAGCAGGTATGTACCGTGTAGTAGGTCTGTACTAAAGTGTAGCAGGTCTGTACTAGTGTGCAGCAGGCATGTACCAGAGTGTAGTAGGTCTGTGCTAGTGTACCTGGAGTCGCTGCCCCAGTGCATGGCGTAGATCTTGGCGAGGTGGCCCCGCAGGGTGCGCCGGGTCCGCATCTGGATGCGCCCGATGGGCTCCAGGTTGGCGGTCGCTTGGGAGAGCGACGTGTCGCACTGTTTCCCAGGTATGTGCTAGTGTGTTCCAGGTCAACTACTCAAGTCTAGATACTAGAGTGAAGTAGGTCTGTATTAGAGTGTCACAGTTCTGTATTAGTGTGCAGCAGGCCTGCACTAAAAGTAGAGTGCAGCTGGTCTGTACTAGAGTGTAGCAGGTCTGTACTAAAGTGTAGCAGGTCTGTATTAGAGTGTAGCTGGTCTGTACTAAAGTGTAGCAGGTCTGTACTAGTGTGCAGCAGGCATGTACCAGAGTGTAGCAGGTCTGTACTAAAGTGTAGCAGGTCTGTACAAGAGTGTAGTAGGTCTGTACTAGAGTGTAGCAGGTCTGTACTAAAGTGTAGCAGGTCTGTAGTAGAGTGTAGCAGGTATGTACTAGTGTGTAGTAGGTCTGTGCTAGTGTACCTGGAGTCGCTGCCCCAGTGCATGGCGTAGATCTTGGCGAGGTGGCCCCGCAGGGTGCGCCGGGTCCGCATCTGGATGCGCCCGATGGGCTCCAGGTTGGCGGCCGCTTGGGAGAGCGACGTGTCGCACTGTGTCCCAGGTATGTGCTAGTGTGTTCCAGGTCAACTACTCAAGTCTAGATACTAGAGTGAAGTAGGTCTGTATTAGAGTGTCACAGTTCTGTATTAGTGTGCAGCAGGCCTGCACTAAAAGTAGAGTGCAGCTGGTCTGTACTAGAGTTTAGCAGGTCTGTACTAAAGTGTAGCAGGTCTGTACTAGAGTGTAGCAGGTCTGTACTAGTGTGTAGCAGGTCTGTACTAAAGTGTAGCAGGTCTGTACTAGAGTGTAGCAGGTCTGTACCAGAGTGTAGTAGGTCTGTGCTAGTGTACCTGGAGTCGCTGCCCCAGTGCATGGCGTAGATCTTGGCGAGGTGGCCCCGCAGGGTGCGCCGGGTCCGCATCTGGATGCGCCCGATGGGCTCCAGGTTGGCGGCCGCTTGGGAGAGCGACGTGTCGCACTGTGTCCCAGGTATGTGCTAGTGTGTTCCAGGTCAAGTGTAGTAGTAGTTCAGGTCTAGGTACTAGAGTGTAGTAGGTCTGTATTAGAGTGTCACAGTTCTGTATAAGTGTAGTGTGCTAGTGTGTTCCAGGTCAAGTGTAGTAGTTGTTCAGGTCTAGGTACTAGAGTGTAGTAGGTCTGTATTAGAGTGTCACAGTTCTGTATTAGTGTGCAGCAGGCCTGCACTAAAAGTAGAGTGCAGCTGGTCTGTACTAGAGTGTAGCAGGTCTGTACTAGAGTGTAGCAAGTCTGTACTAGTGTGTAGCAAGTCTGTATTAAAGTGTAGCAGGTCTGTACTAGAGTGTAGCAGGTCTGTACTAAAGTGTAGTAGGTCTGTGCTAGTGTACCTGGAGTCGCTGCCCCAGTGCATGGCGTAGATCTTGGCGAGGTGGCCCCGCAGGGTGCGCCGGGTCCGCATCTGGATGCGCCCGATGGGCTCCAGGTTGGCGGTCGCTTGGGAGAGCGACGTGTCGCACTGTGTCCCAGGTATGTGCTAGTGTGTTCCAGGTCAAGTGTAGTAGTAGTTCAGGTCTAGGTACTAGAGTGTATTAGGTCTGTATTAGAGTGTCACAGTTCTGTATAAGTGTAGTGTGCTAGTGTGTTCCAGGTCAAGTGTTGTAGTAGTTCAGGTCTAGGTACTAGAGTGTAGTAGGTCTGTATTAGAATGTCACAGTTCTGTATTAGTGTGCAGCAGGCCTGCACTAAAAGCAGAGTGCAGCTGGTCTGTACTAGAGTGTAGCAGGTCTGTACTAGAATGTAACAGGTCTGTACTAAAGTGTAGCAGGTCTGTTCTAGAGTGCAGCAGGCATGTACCAGAGTGTAGTAGGTCTGTACTAGAGTGTAGCAGGTCTGTACTAGTGTGCAGCAGGCATGTACCAGAGTGTAGTAGGTCTGTGTTAGTGTACCTGGAGTCGCTGCCCCAGTGCATGGCGTAGATCTTGGCGAGGTGGCCCCGCAGGGTGCGCCGGGTCCGCATCTGGATGCGCCCGATGGGCTCCAGGTTGGCGGTCGCTTGGGAGAGCCACGTGTCGCACTGTGTCCCAGGTATGTGCTAGTGTGTTCCAGGTCAAGTGTAGTAGTAGTTCAGGTCTAGGTACTAGAGTGTAGTAGGTCTGTATTAGAGTGTCACAGTTCTGTATTAGTGTGCAGCAGGCCTGCACTAAAAGTAGAGTGCAGCTGGTCTGTACTAGAGTGTAGTAGGTCTGTACTAGAGTGTAGCAGACCTGTACTAGAGTGCAGCAGGTATGTACTAGAGTGTAGCAGGTCTGTACTAGAGTGTAACAGGTCTGTACTAGAGTGTAACAGGTCTGTACTAGAGTGTAGCAGGTCTGTACTAGAGTGTAGCAGGTCTGTACTAGAGTGTAACAGCTCTGTACTAGAGTGTAGCAGGTCTGTACTAGAGTGTAGCAGGTCTGTACTAGAGTGTAGCAGGTCTGTACTAAAGTGTAGCAGGTCTGTACTAGAGTGTAGCAGGTCTGTACTAGAGTGTAGCAGGTCTGTACTAAAGTGTAGCAGGTCTGTACTAGAGTGTAGCAGGTCTGTACTAGAGTGTAGCAGGTCTGTACTAGAGTGTAGCAGGTCTGTACTAGAGTGTAGCAGGTCTGTGCTAGAGTGTAGCAGGTCTGTGTTAGTGTACCTGGAGTCGCTGCCCCAGTGCATGGCGTAGATCTTGGCGAGGTGGCCCCGCAGGGTGCGCCGGGTCCGCATCTGGATGCGCCCGATGGGCTCCAGGTTGGCGGTCGCTTGGGAGAGCGACGTGTCGCATGCGGCCTTGCGCGCGTCCTGCAACAGAATTAAAATTAAATTAAACTTGAGACATCTTACACAACTCGACCTAGTACCGCGGTAACTTCTATGAAGGCTTGTGATGTAAGTACTAAAGGTGCGGTTAAACTAAAAGAGCATTCGCTGTTCTAGCGCCCGTTCTAAGAAATCAACCAATCACGTTTTGTGTACCGATCGTATTTCGTAGAGTTGGAGGTTAGAACAGCGAATGCTCTTTTAGTTTAACCGCACCTTAAGCAACGATATTTATAATTATAATAGATTGATACATATACATGCAATAGAATCCAAATAATGGTAATTGTTGTTGGTTGGTGGCATCAGATTCTTTTATTTATGAACCTGGACCCTCCTTATTTTTTGTTTGGCTCAGTGGTTGACTAGTGGAGAATGTGTTATGGCATTAAACCCGCCAGCTTTATGCGATAAAGCTTGAAGAAATAAATAATAATGAAATTTGGTTTGTTGCTGATTTCTCAAGTTAGTATAGGGTTTTTGTGAAATCTCATCAAATGTTCGAATCAATGAAGCATGTTCACAAAAACATCCTTTACGGGCGAGTCGACGTAAGTATATACGCGTTCAAGGAAAATAGAAAACTTTGGAGGAGGAAGTAATAAAGACGCCCCTGCACGTCGCAAATATTTTGTTATGATGCTCCATATCTAATCTATGTATTCACAAACACAGTTCAGCTGGACCAGTATAAATATGAACCACGGGTTGTGAACAACTGTTAGCTAATCGAAACTGGTTCACCGGCTAGCCAATTGGTTGAATTTTGAATTGGAGGCAGAGTTACGCAACCGTTTCGCGAATGAATTATAATTTTTTCAACTCCAGGAAATAAGCAATGTGATGCAATATGTCAAGGTCATATCAGACTACGAACACGAGATACAGAATTGGCTTTCAAAAAATGTCCTGAAATGTTGTTAACCGACTTTAACCGATTTCTCTGAGATCCCATCATCAAACCCTGACTTGGTTCAGTCAAGGGCATAAATATGTATACACTTTTTTATCTTATGCCGTAAATACAGGGTGTTTTTTTTTTGACCGTTCAAATTCTACGTAGTGAATGTGTAGGTCATACTGACCAACTTTTACTATGGGGACAAAGTCGAAATCGCGAAAAAAAAATCAGCTGTTTCATACAAATTGGCGGCATTACGCCGGCCGAAATGTATGATTCAGCTGATTTTTTTTTCGCGATTTCGACTTTGTCCCCATAGTAAAAGTTGGTCAGTATGACCTACACATTCACTACGTAGAATTTGAACGGTCGAAAAAAAAAACACCCTGTATAAGGTGCAAAAGTGTATACATATTTTTGCCCTTGACTGTTCCAAAAGCCAACAGGAACTTATGGGGGTTATACCCGTGATAAAGATCAGTTCATGATTCTCGGAGATCGAGTACGTACAAAAAAATGGTCGAATTGAGAACCTTCTCCTTTTTTTGAAGTCGGTTAAAAATAGTTGTTCATGTTTTGATTTGCTGTATTCTATAAACATAATTAAACGGTTAAACTCACGTGTAGTCACTACGGGCTACATTTTTCTGAGCCTCGGTCTCCTGAAGTCTCCTCTAGTGACTAGGTCACGTGTATTTAGTCTCCTAGGTAACTAAATACACGTGAGTGTAACCGTTTAATGTTATTTATAGTTATTATGTCTCACGAAAGTTTATATTTAATGGCTATATTCTATTTCAATTCGTCAAAATTGCGCAGTTATAATGCTCGGTGTTATTATTGTTATGAAAAAATGCTATGTTCTCCTGCCCATCGCAGCAGTTTGGGGGCATTTTTGACCTCGCGTTAGACGTCCAAGTTCATAATTATATGGTCGCAGATATCAGATGAAAAGCTTTAGCTTACAATGGTATCTGTCAAGGTTATCGTCTAGGTAGGTTAGAAGGTCGGAGCGTAGTTGCGTACGTGACCTGACGGGGGTATACCACGTTATATGACTACATATTTTTCAGTCTGGCTGCTGGTTTTGAAGAATTTCTTAAGGAAAATCTGTTTCGTATTTAATTTATCAACTAATTTGATCGAGAAGACTGATGATACGGGCAAAATGTATTCAATTGTTTAAAAATTAAATTTGACAAATTGTTAATTAAGTTATTCTAAAAACACGAATGTACGTCCTAAAAATTGTCATTATACCGTAATACAACTATAGTCCACTACTACAACTTTGGTCCACAAGTTCAACTCTTAATTAAGCATCAATGGAAATATTTTATTTTGGTTTTATCTACGTTTTTTAATTATTAATGAGGAGACTTCGTGTAAGATCTGCGTCAATAATATAACAATTACACTAAATCGAAGATACTTGACTTAGTTTTGGACCATAGTTGGGAGCTTTTGAACTATAGTTGGTAGTTTTACTAATTATAAAAAAAAATCTAATAGAATTTATTCATAGATATTATAAATATTAGATGTCATATACCAAAGAAAAACGACCAAGATCACCTATGTCCGAGGTGGGATCGAACCCACGTACTCAGCTTTCGCGGCTGATGCCTGTACCCCTCGGCCACTCGGTCTTAGCAACCACCGGTCAAATTTCTCGGGAATATGCAATCTCTTACAAGGCTAGGCGCCTTTTTGAAAATATTTAGTTAATAAATAATTTGATTAGTGCTTTCGCAATATGTTCATTATTCATAGATATTTTAGAATAATGAAATAAAAAAAAAATTGAATACATAATGCCCATTCTAGCTGGACGCTTGATTGGTCGGTGAAAGTGTTAAGGCGAATACACACCGGAATTCACCGGATGCGTAATGAAGCGCGTCCCAGCGGCCCTACCGCGTAAAACGAAATTCGTAAATTTCGATGATTTGTCTCGCTCACTCTAATGACGCCTTCGTTTGAGTGACAGAAAAAAATCCTCGAAATTTACGAATTTCGATTATCGCGGTAGTAGGTCAGATCCATTCACCGTTTCCAGCACATGCTCGTGTGCTTGTGTGCGGGTTGTAGCGTCGACAATGTCTTAGTAGATGGCACACCGCTTGAACGTCACGCGCACGTGCACGCCACGCCGGTGTGCCGTCTAATCTGGGGGCACGGGAGTGCCCCCGCCAAGTCGAGCAAAAAAAAGGCACGGCCGTACCATCCTTTTCTCGAAGCCGTTCAGGCCATATGACATTTACATACGCTACAACGCGCAAACCACGCACACGGTCTTAAAACCAACTTCTAATTTCGTAATATCAATAAAAGCAAAACATACCCATGTGGGTGTGGCAAAAGTAAATATAATTGTAAAAAATCAGAAAGGTCACGTTACATTTGCAAGGAACAAGGTCATGTTCAGGTGGCTTATGATGGTCCGGTTTTATCCATTTATCGTGCTACGCGTCACTTTTGCACTTGCATACTTGTAGAAACGTGACGGCAATGTCGACAAACGAATAGACCATGGTACCATCACCATCATAAAGCCTACTCGGTTTTTCTATGCGATTTTTTATGCGTTTTTATTGTTCATTACCATCACCACTTCATTTTCCGTTTTATAAAAGCAAACGAGACCATTATGCCAGAATAGCAGACAAACATGCGTCTGCTACAAGATAACCGAAAATGACTCCACTATTTATACGCAGTTCATCAATAATTTGGGAATGATAATGACTTGATTTGTGCGACGGAATAATCGCATAGAACTACCCTACTGTAGGAGCATTCCATGAAAACATGTCGTAAGCGACATTGTCTTTTCAATACTTTTGAAAAATTAAATTAGTAAGCTGAGTTACGGCATAATAATAACATATCAAGGCTTCAAGATTGACAGTGTTTCCTAACAGCTAGCATATGTTATTAGGGTAGGTAGGGGAGACCAGGTATGAACGTAACAATTTTCAGTTTTTGATTTTTTATATTTTTTTGGTAGCAGTTGTCAAACTTTGCATCTTTATGTGCAATAGACACATATTTCATGTATCTTTTGATACCAAAATAAACTTCATACATCGAATAGTTTTACAGAAAAATGGCTCACAGTGAAGGATGGAATTTGTTGCAATTATCCCTACCCCCAGGGCTGGTTGTAACAGTGCATAGGGATAATAGAAACAAAGTAAATAACTATAAAATAATCAATATAATTATGTGTAATTAGTATTTTTAAGTAATCAACAGTCTTACAATATCACTATCTCAAAGACGAACATTAACAATGAATGATGGTATTAATATTAGGTATTATATGAGACGAAATTAATTTATACCTATAGGATATATGAGTGACGTGAGAGCCATCAACTTTCTGTCTTATTCTAAATGGCATACAAACAAATGCTTAGGTGTAATCCAAGGAATTAAATGCTTCCTGCATTGTCCTTATTTCTGAGTAGGTATACTACTAAGTTAATCATACAATGTACCTAATATGATAAAAAAATGTGTTTTACTCCTCATTGATAGAGAACATTTGTTTCCAGAAACAAATCCCGCCTTGGGTAGTGCCGCTGAACTTTCAAGTAAAGCTTTCCTTTACTTTACATGTCTATATAAAGTGATGTGAGCCAGTTGGTACGTCTTTGCTGCGTCCCTGTAGGGCATTTAAAAAAAGGATCACCTCAACTGCAGCTAAAGCTATAATTTCTATTTTGGTGGACTTCTGTCTGTTGTTATTTTGTGTATATTAGACATTTTGCAACAAAAAGGCACTAAGTATCTGAGTTATTTCATAAACGCTAGCACATAGGTGTACCAATGAGCCTCCAATTTGGAAATCGGGATGAAAGTAACAAGTTGTTTCAATCATCCCTGGGTATCGAATTTCCAGAATCCCACAAACACGTAGCAAAAAAACATAAAAGGTATCATTAAAACATTGATTTGCACCCTCAAACTGCAAATGATTAGTGACTTTACAACACCCATGCAAAACGCAAGCTATAGCGTTTACCATGAAAAATCTAGCTAAGATTGAAAAAATCGTTAAAAACTTACTTTTGACGCATTTTTCTGGGACCATAGCACTACACGCATAACCTGCCGTCACAGCACCGTGGGTGTAACTGAGGTTAGGGGGGAATCGAAATGGCATCTAATGCCCTGAAGGACGTTCGGATAGACGTCGTAGAAATTTTTTAAATGAATTTGTTACGTTCATCCCGCGTTACTTTTATACCTGGTCTCCCCTACCATAGTGAGTCGTAAGCGACAAAAGGTAGATGTTTTCATGGAATGCTTCTGTATAGGGTTCCGTAGTTGTACTATCGTCATAACTGGTACTCACCCTAATGGCATTTTTGAGGGTCTCCGCCTCCTGACGTAAACTGTCCAGTTCATTCATGGCTGTGTTTTTATTGGCTCCTCTCGCTCACAGCTTCCAACGCCTAGACCGCGCAGCACCGACCTGGAACAAAACAGAGTCTTGTTAATATTTGACACAAAAGAGACCCCCCAAACATAAGTCTCCTAACTTAGCAAGTCAATCAGTATCGTTTCTAGTTTTCTGTCTTATCAATATTTCTATTGAGATTAGCCGTGTGGTGACGGCAGTAAGAATACATTGGTCACCACCCCAACTCCTCCTGCGGGTGTCGTAAGAGTCGACTAAGGGATTGAAGTGTCACTGACCACTATTTGATAAAAGATTGATGATGGGCAGCAGCGTCATCATACTGGACACATTACTGCGACCGCCAACCCGCTTGCCCAGCGTGGCGATTATGGGCATTTACCTCCTAATGCGTTTATATGCATAGTTAATAGGAGATGACTACGTCTAGCAGTGGACTTTTAGGCTGATGATGATTTCTATTGAGAAACATATTTTCTTTTTTCGTCGGGAAACAAACTGCTTACAATACCCATAACAAAAGCTTGGAAAAGGGTAATGCCGTGGCCATGACATTGGTCTAAGGCGACCGGCTTAGCGGAAAACCATACGTGCGAGAGGGAGTACCCATATCGGCATCCCGCTCCAACTCGTGGATTCGCTCGCCGCTGATCGCCTTAGACCAACGTGGCCGGGCCTTAAACCAAGCCTTAAATTTCGAGTGTCTTCTTCTGCAAAGGAGGCGTTATCGGAGTCACAGAGAGAGAAAGATGTCCTAAATTAACGATACTTGATGTCCGAAGAAGACCTTTAGCTTAAATAGAAAAATGGAAGATCATGCAAGACAATTTGAATTGAACCTAAGTTCTATGGACGCTTTGTCTAGTAACCTAGCCATACAATCTTTGTAATCTTTGATTGTGGTAGACACACGTCTTTGAGTGGCTTAAGGTTGTACCTTCGAAACACTACGTACAGATGTCGCTAGTGATTAGCTTCACAATACCATTAACTAAATTCGCCGTGATCGACGGAAGGTAGTCTGGTGTAATTGGAAGCACGTTGGACCGGCAATCCAGAGGAAGCGGGTTCGAATCCCGTGACAACCAGAGTCTTTCGCAGTTGATTTTTTCTATGATAAGCACATCTGTTACGACATTGTGGGAATCTTTGTAGAAGTATGATTTATTTCCACGCACTAAAATCCTTCAACACTTTACGATTCAACTATTCGCTCCGTTCACTGCCGCGGAAGCAAAACGATACAAACCCAGAAAATGTTCTACGATTTTAAGACGTAAATGCGTCGTAATTAGAATTACAATTGCATGAGAAGAGCTACGTCATATACGTTAATTTTGTTCGAAGTATCGACGACCGATAAATTATAATTTCCAGTTTCAACGCAAAATAGTTTTCCGAAAGGTTAGGTACAATATTTAAATCATACAGTTGATTCATTTTAGTACTGCTGGGGATTTAGTTAGAATGACTCGCAGTAAACATGGGATATAGCATAATAGTACATTTCGATGTGTGTAATGCAAAAAAAAAATTTTCGACGAGGGTGAAAGTTGGAGCCCGAGTGAAACGAGGGCGACAATCACCCGAGTTAAAAAAAAGTTCGTGTATCGAACGACTTTTTTCATAACTAGTCGCTTAAAAAGAGAAATTTACGCACGCAAAGTTTACTTTTCCGCACTAGTTAGGAAGAATACATGTATATTCCTTAGAAAAACTGGCTTGCCATTTTTGGTTATTGATCCCAGGCAGTTGAATCCCAGTGGTTACAAAACGTCAAAATTAGTGATATTATGACGTGAACTTTTTTGTGGAATTTAGCTCGTTTTGCAGACTTTTGCATTCCGATAACTTCATAAATACAAACCTTAGCCGCTGGGCTGTGATTACATTCAGCCCAGCAATAAGCTGAATTGGAGTCCATTTTGTGGCACAATAGCTTATTTTTTGTATTCATATTTATTTTGTGTTTACTGTGTATATTATGTGTGACGAATGAATGTTTTTTCTTTCTTCTTTCCTTAGCAAGCCGCTAAGTATTGTTTGCCCCTTTCGGTCTTATCAATATGTACATAAGAGCGAGATGAGAAGTTTATGAATAAGGGGGAAAGCCTTTAACCTTTTGGACTCCAATGACTGATAATAATATATCGACACAACAGGGTCAACAGGACCAACGGCAAAGGTCACAGTCCACAGAGCAATATAGACTTAAACAAAATAAATATCTTGGGACATCTTACACAAATCGACCTAGCCCCACGGTAAGCTCAATTAAGGCTTGTGATGTGGGTACCAGGCAGAGTTGGGCAAAAAGTAATATGAGTTGAAATGTTAACGTGATGCCGTGGACGCGAATTCGCGTCGTCGCGTAGAAGGCGGCGCGGCGGCACTGCGTGATGATTAAAAATAAGGGGCGTCGGCAATTAATGGGTTAAGCCTCGAAACAAACATCCACAAGTTGAGATACAAAATGGTTCGTCAAGGAAAGGATAATGATGCAGTATAAAGGAAAACTTCATTCTATTGTTCCACAGTAATTGGCATTGCGTCAGCAAACAATGGCTGTACAAGTGAATGTAACTATTAGCGAATTTTATTCCATTTGTAAAGTGTCTAAGGTTTTAAACTGTTTGACTGTGATTTAAAACGTCCAATTATTAACAGCAGGATATTGGTAGCTTACTAACAAAACCTAAAGATGTATCTATCCTTTACTTTCAAACTCATGGTGCAAAAATAAGTATCGAAAGAATCCGTTCATAAATATGTTACGACGTTCTTATTACACAGAATTAGAGTGCACTGGGACATATTTTTGAACGTTTTTGTATACCCCTTATTTTGTCTTCGACTGTACGGCTACAGTACATACATTAAGGGTGAAGACACATTTATCAGCATACGTACGCATTTTGTATATAGAAAATTTCAGTTTAGTATGGGACCGCGTCCAGCTTTCCGCATGCGTACGCATGCTTACACGTTTCATACTAAACAGACAATTTTATTAGACAAAATGCGTACGCATGCTGATAAAATCTGTCTTCACCCTAATCCTATGGATTGTCTTAGGACTGTGAGACTAATGAAAAATGACAGCCCGTCTAACTCCCGCCTTAAAAAAATACATGAGAGCGATTAAATTTCCTGTACAATCAACAACTTAAAGGTGCATTTAGACCGAAAACGAGCATTCGCTCATTCTATCCCACACTCTACGACATTAACGAATTACGATGATTCACGTTTTATGTAACGAACGAATTTCGTAGAATGGGGTATAGAATGAGCTCAAATGGCCAAAACGGAAGACCAGCGCTCGCTCTGCTGGCAAAATGCTGAGTTTTGGCCATTTCGAGACAAAATTTCGTGTTTACTGTTTTGTTTTGTTTCTACTGTGTCTCGAATAAACGTTTTTTCTTCTTCTTCTTCTTCGAATGCTCGTTTGGTCTAAATGTACCTTAACACCTTTGCTGCGGCAATTACTTTGGAACCAATTAAACGTGTTAAAAAGCAATATAGAATTCAATACCTAAATGTGCACTTGGAAACTTCCTAGAGAAAATCCATTTACAAGAAATATGAACTTTCCTAACAGGAGAAAAAAGTTTCAACATCAAAGCTCTGCGAAGTACAGTTTCTGTTGAGCAATCAGTCCTGCAGACCGTGTCGCTTCGGGTCAATGGGCAGGCGGCCTAAAAACGTCTTGTTACTAAGCTTGTAAGGGTGTCTTTCTACCAGAGCTAAGCTATGTGGAATTGTGAATGAGTTTCATATTCCGTAAAACTACCTAACTATACTCCAAAAGCTCCCAACTATGATCCATAATTAAGTCAAATATCTTCGGTTTAGTGTAATTATTATATTATTGACGCAGTTGTTACACAAAGTCTCTAGAGAAACCCAAAATAAAAGATTTATCTATCTTATATCTGAATAAGCAGTCTGACGTCATAACAATAGAGGTCTGTCTGCTTAGCCAAGTTGCCAATCGCTAGTGCTTAGTAGCGTATCGTAGTTTTCCCTCTCTGTCTCTCTTTCATATTAGTTCGACAAAGACAGGTCAGGACAGGACAGGAGGACAGCCTTTCGTTTACGATTGGCGATTAAGCGTTAGCGATTGGCAACTTGTCTAAGCACCCTGCTCAGATATTTATGATCACCCTGGCCGTTCCGATATATCTGTAGAAATGTACAGTATCTACTTATTAAAACTAACTGTCTAGTCCCGCTACGTGCAAGTACATAGATGTACATTTAAAAGAATTTCCAAGAAAAATTATTTACGTTCGTTTTCTGTATTTCCCAACAAATCTGACTAAGCTCGCTTATGTTAGTAATAAAAGCGAATGTTTTATGATTCTGTAGTTTCGTGAGTTGAGCGGCCCTACTGCGAACTTCGAAACTCGCGAATTTCGAGGATTTGTCTGTGTTACTCGAACGTATTCGACATTAGAGTGACATAGATAAATACTTGACATTTTCGAATTTCGTAGTAGACCTCAGGGCCGGATTTAGAGGTTGAGAGGCTTCGGGGCAACAAAGAAGTGGAGGCCCCCTGGCCCCCAATTATTTTCCAAATAAAGTAGACAATTTTTTTCAGGCAAGTTTTTCAATAAATATTTTTTGTGGAAACAAGTATACATTATTTTATCATTTAACAAACATATTTAATAAACGGAAACAAGAATTATCTGAAATAAATTAACGAACGGAATCTTCCGAGCTTTTTTCGCCGAAAAATCGTTGATGATATCGCTGAAATCTAGTAGGTACCCGGAGTAGATCACTTTCAATACTATAAAAAAAAATGTACTAGTTGGAATTTGAAATTTTTTTTTCGAGATCTCTATTTTTACTTTAGCCCCGGTTGGCCCCCCCCCCCCCTAAATCCGGCCCTAAATCCGGCCCTGGTAGACCTGGTCTGAGAGCTTAAATAGCACATGGTAAATCGAAAATTTCTAACTATCTTAAAGATCTCTGTATTAGTCCGATTTACGCCTTAAGATTATTCGGCTAGAAAAATCAACAGTGGCATATTAAATGAGTACAATTATTAATTTATTAGTATTTCTACAGAAAAATGTGCCCATGATCTAGTCTCGAATACTAATTAGTAGTGAGTAAAATAGTAATTGTATAACCACCGTAATGCTGAATGCTCGTGGGCACTTTGTTATATGTTGTATATTGATGTTATATATTGATAAGACGAAAAAGACAAACGATATTTAAACAGTCCTAGTGATATATGAAATAGGTACGAACATGACAAAGCATAAACTAAATACGGTTCTTGCTGGAATATACAATTTATAGAAGTAAATACAGTAAAGGCATGCCAATATAATATTGCCAATATTACAATTTCTCTTTCTCCGTATTTATCTAGAACAAAGCAATTGTTCACTTTCAGCGTGTTCGAAAGCCGTCAGCACTAAAATGGGAACCGTGTTATTATACTCGAACGAAAACGAGGATTCTAATTTTATGAAACGTCGGTATCACGGATTCAAGTATACACATTTATATGTATACTATACTACTACAACATAAGTTGTTGTTGGGTCTACCACTACGAACAAATAAAACATGGAAGCCGCACGCCATACTAAATTGCCTGTCAAAAACTGTCCTGAATTTTAGTTGACAAGTGTCACCTCCTCTTCAATTCATCACGGCAAAGAATTTCAAAATCAACCTATAAAAACTGAACCCGCCATTTAAAAATAGTTGTGATTGGTCCATCAAAGTTTTGATTGGCTATATTCTATAAACATTTGTCAAAGATGTTGCGCCGAAATATGCGCGGTGTTACACTGAGAGAAAAATGCCATGTGAATTTAACAAAGTCGACTTGTTGCGTGGTTATCCGTTTGAAACAAAATTATTTTAGTAAACGGAATCAATCACAATATTGATGACACAAGTCGAATTTGTACGAACAACAAGGTGAAACTTGTTGAAAGATATTTGATTGAATCAACCAAACATATGTTCAAAACAATATGAGACATGTTGTTTTTATAAAATCGACTTGTTGATTCAAATAAAACTTAAACTTGTAACAATTACAACCTGGTGTCATGTTGAACTAAAAATATTGTTTGACTATTTCAATAGTATATATTGCTGAAATTACATTACGTAACTTGTTAAATGCTATCTTGTTAAAATAATATAACGGGTTGTTAAAATAAACAGTACATGTAGTTGAAAGTACATTACCTAACTTGTTAAATACTATCTTGTTAAAACAATATTACAGGTTGTTAAAATAAACAGTACATGTAGTTGAAAGTACATTACATAACTTGTTAAATACTATCTTGTTAAAACAATATTACAGGTTGTTAAAATAAACAGTTACATGTTGCTGAAAGCACATGACTAACTTGTTAAATGCTATCTTGTTAATAGAATATTACAGGTTGTTAAAATAAACAGTTGCGTGTTGCTGAAAGTACATTACATAACTTGTTAAATGCTATCTTGTTAATAGAATATTACAGGTTGTTAAAATAAACAGTTACGTGTTGCTGAAAGTACATTACATAACTTGTTAAATGCTATCTTGTTAATAGAATATTACAGGTTGTTAAAATAAACATTTGCGTGTTGCTGAAAGTACATTACATAACTTGTTAAATGCTATCTTGTTAATAGAATATTACAGGTTGTTAAAATAAACAGTTCCGTGTTGCTGAAAGTACATTACATAACTTGTTAAATGCTATCTTGTTAATATAATATTACAGGTTGTTAAAACAAACAGTTACGTGTTGCTGAAAGTACATTACATAACTTGTTAAATGCTATCTTGTTAATAGAATATTACAGGTTGTTAAAATAAACAACTTACTAATAGGTAGGGTAAGTTGGTTGACAGTGGGTCGGATGTACACAGTAATTATCGCAAATTCTGAGAAGAAGAAAGGTATTCTTAAAGCCTATTTAGGCACAAAATATGCCCACTGGCTCTATGTTTTTACTTACTTAATACCAATTCAATAATGTGAACAGAACAGCCAGTAAGCTGGTTCGTCGCGCAGAATGTTGCTTGAGATTTTTTAAGTTTAGTGAGTACTCCCAAAATTTGGTCAGTTATCTTTTATTGTCTTTTTGTGTACATATTCAATAAACGACTTTTAGACGATTAATTTATATTCAAAGTCGGGGTTAACAGTGAATCAAGTAACAGGGGTGAACAGTGGACCAAAGGGGTACAAAGGAATCATGAACCAGAAAATATTTTTATGGAAATAAAGAGTTGAAGCTTAAGGTTATGGCTTTCTATAGAAACGTTTTGCACATGCGGGTAACAATGAAAGTGTCTCAAAATGTTATAATAAGGAATCTGTAATAAACAAAATTCAATATTTTTTAACTTAAATATCTTTTAAATCTATTTACTTTTTACCTTTTGAATACTTGTACATTTTTAGGAAAATTATGGGTTAATGTTGCATATACATACCCTAATCCCATCTTATATTCTCGGTTATCATTCATATTTGATTTACTGTAGACTACTGGGTGACTCAGTGCAAGCCACCCCTGTTGCACACTAGATCAATTTAAATTTTTCTCTAAATGAGTTTCTTTCTCCAAATGGTTCATAGTTTGAAACTTTATGAATAACCTATTAAATCCTAGATAAATTATTTATGCTATAGTCCAAACATTATTTATAATATATGTCGGAGTCGCGCTTCAGTTGGCGCAGACCTGTACGGCACGTCGAGTCATCGAACGCCAGAATTGTGTTATTTACAATGAGAACAGTTTTGTTTGCAATGTTTACAATTAATTTGCTAAGAGTTACTAAATCTAGAAAACGATAAGCAATGTATTGCTTGGAGTGGTCTTTGCTTTGGTCCATGCAGGTAGATAATAAAATCCGGTTGAGATCTACCCGCCTGTGAAGCAGGTAGTTTATGATCTGACAGTATACTGTCAGATACTGTTTTATAAAAGGTCACCAGCGCTGTTTTCATGATGCATTTGCATTCGCGCGTTAGACTTAGAAAGAAGTCATTCTTGCTTTAAACATTGGAAAGTCAATTCATTCTGATTCCCGTCCTAGACTACGAAAGATTGATTCTTGCTTTAGCCTTGGAATAGATTCTGATTATGATCATTCCTTCCCTTAAGTCAGTCTATCTTGAGACCGCGAATAGATTTGATTAAGAGCACTCCAGAGTAAGAGGAGTTTGACTAGATTCAATAGTTCGTTAGATTCAGATTCAGATCGTTCTTTCCTAGCATCCCGGCGAAAGACGTTATTTCTTGTGTTTTGAAGTTGGTGAAGCATGGACTCAAACTTAGAACTCTCCAGTCGTTTTCTAATTAGTGTTTCCATTAATCGTGTTTCAAGAGTTTACCTATTGTAATGATCTAAAATTGTAATTACCAATGATTTGAAAAGATTAAAACATTCAACCCGCTGAGTTTCTTCCTGGTTCTTCTCATGTTGTGGTTTAACTCTTGCGAACCAGAGTAGTAATAAAAAAGATCTTAATTCATGTTGTGTTTTCATTATGAGTCCATGCCTACACGCATAAGTGCGTAGATTCAGTTCAGTATTCTGAGTACAGTTAGTAATGAGTAGCTAGAAGTTAGATAGCTAAACCATCTCCCCTTATAGCTCGGCCGGACCTGATATAAAACCGGCCCGACGCCGTTGTATATATCATCGTTACTTACGGAGATATGACCGCTTAAAAATGGAGTGATCCAGTGTCAACCATCTTACCCTACGTTTGTAAGCTAAATCAAACTGACTGACTTGCATATTCCTGAATTTGAAATAAAATTAAAATTATTAAATATTTTTTGATCAACTACGTAGAAAGTTTAATTAGAAAGTTTTGTAAGTTTGAAACTATTAAAGTCGAAAGTTTATAACTTAACCAGAACCTATGGTAATTGGGGCGTAATCAGCAATCATCTTTTCTTTTTCTCTCGCTAGTACCAAAAACTCCGAAAAGATAGATATAGCTTATTTTTTCGACCAGACTATAATTATTACCTATTAGGCTCGGGCACATTAAAGTTGAAAGAAATTAATAGCATTTAGGTAAATACTTTCAACAAAAGTAAACTCGGTATCATATATTGTTAATTTTATAAGTACACATTTAAACTCAAAAGCATGTAAAAATTATCTCACTTTCAAAGGCCATGCTCCGCAATAGGGTTCCCCTATTGCGGAGCATGGCCTAACATGCTCTTAGCCGCTTTTTCAAATTTCAGTTTTCGCGCTAGTCCTCCTTATCTTGTAGACAGAATAAGCTAAGCGTGCCAAACTAGTTGATGCTACATAACACCGGTCACGTGACGACGCTTCACAAACCTACCTAAATACATCTTATCTTGTTGTTTCAACATTATAATGTTAAAATACAGCGCAGAGACGCTACGGTGTTGCCATATTAAAATAAAAAAATATGACAGGGTAATTTGATGCAAAAATCAGTCAGCAAATAATGTTCAAAACTACAATTCGACATTCTTAATAAAGAGCGCTTAGAAGTAGGAGACGTCTTATGTGGTAATTATAATACCCATCATAAACTAGATTTACACCAAAAGTTGTGTGGTAAAAGAGTGTATGACATCGCCTCTTTTTTATGGTCAAGCTCCATACCTACGTTGTTTTTGAAAAAATTTTGCCCGTCCATTTTTATTAGGGTTCCATAGTCAACTAGGAACCCTTATACAGGGTGGAAAAATCGAAGCCACATGGATGGCAACTACCTTAAATATTGTAAATAGCACATTTTGTGTAAGGGAGACTTTCCTTTATTTTTAAAAACAATAAATACTTAATTGAAGGATTTATGAAAAATCGCTTGCCTCAGTCGGGATTCGAACCGGTCAAATGTGACAAAAAATTATGTGCTGTATTTTATGATGCAGATTGGAAGGATAACTGATAAGGTTAATTTTTCTCTAAATAACATATACAATCAGAATAACGGAAGGCCATGGAAACTAACAATTACCTTTTCTGAGGCAAGCGATTTTTCATAAATCCTTAAATGCAGTATTTATTGTTTTTAAAAACAAAGGAAAGTCTCCCTTACACAAAATGTGCTATTTACAATATTTAAGGTAGTTGTCATCCATATGGCAATCGATTTTTCCACCCTGTAGTTTCGCTCTGTCCGTCCGTCCGTCAGTCCGCGGATTATCTCAGAAACCGCTAGTACTAGAAAGCTGTAATTTGGTACGATTATAAATATCAATCACGCCGATAAAGTGTCGCGTCGAAAAACGAAAAAAAAAAATGTTGCAGGGTACTTCCCATTTATGTAAGTTAGGGGATGATTTTTTTTCGTTTCAACCCTATAGTGTGAGGTATCATTGGATAGGTATTTTAAAAGTAATAGGGGTTATCTAAAAAACATTTTTTGATAAAGTTAATGGCTTTGGAAATATTCGCTCCGGAATTTCACACGTACCGAGTTAAGGTGGTCCCCGAGGTTTTCATCGGTTTTTAATGAGTTTTGAGTTCTTATAATTAATGATGCACTAGAGCTAAAATTATGACAGTCATGACATATCGTTGTCTGTGAGAAATTGCAGTATTATTCCCAAAGATGATTTAATTATTCCCCATTCAGGGATTCATTTTTTTGTGAGCTGGTATCACTCACTATCTTGAGTCACTCGTCATTCGTCAAATACATTCCATTACCTGGCGTCGCTTCGAATAACGTTACTTATTTTAAGGTGAGTTACAAATATAAATATTTATATATTGTTAGTTTCCATTTAAATGTACTCGCAACAGCATATTTATCATACTTATTATTTATTTCGTCATAAACTTACATCGCCATAACCTAAGATTTAGTACTTATTCTGTAAACTGCTGTTAATTATCGAAAGTTGCTTTTGTTAATTAATTATAAAACCACTTTCATGAAGTGTCTCTATTTATGTCATTTGGCAGTGAGTTGGTGTAACAGTATTTTTTTATGTATGGGAGGTACCTACCCTAAAATAGGTTGATGGTAAATATTGAATAAACTTTTAAATTATGTTTTTTTTAACAGAAGAGCCTGAAGTAGAAGAAAATCTGCACTGGTTAAGAAACTGTGTACATGGCACTTAGTTGAGGTTAATTGGGAAGCTACCACAAAAGTTAGATTATCGTCACTGCAATCAAATTCTGGAACAGTCGAAGAATATTTAAACTTGTATCCGGCTCTCAAACTACCTGAAGGTTATCGCTTAGTAAGTATCTTGAAAAGGTTCCCTCCGATATGCATTTTTGTTTGTCAAGTTTCGTGCTCATATGTGACGTTCCATCACAGAAGGGCCCTTATGGCAGGTATTGAGTTACGCATAGATCCTAAATCTGCATTAAATAAGCTATCTAGTACTAAAAATAATTAAATAAATCGGGTAATATTTTAATTAGGTATCAAAGTAGGTATTGTCATTGAATCGTACCTATATAACATAAACTTTCTTATAAGCAAAAGTTGCAAGTAATTACAACATTTTTAACGACAGTTTTCATATTTTCGAACGCGCTCTGGCATAAGGGCCCTTTTCTACTAAACTTTGAGGTGAATTTTATTATAGAAATACTTAACGTACACTACTGAAAGCAAGCTACAATTACACGTCTATTCGTATATTTTACTATTTAGCATAAATTCAAAAAACGATAATTTCGAACGATTTTACAAAAACGTCGATATCTCCGTAACTAGAAACCTCCATAAGGGCCCTTTTCTGATGGAATGTCACATATTTCTGATCAAAATAAGTTGTAAGATGTTATGCCGATGCCGGGTAATTGCGCGCGGCGGACGGTGCGAACTTAGCTAGTTCAAAATAGAACCTGCCGCAGGTCGAACCGACCTTTCAAATCGACATCAAAGGACCGTCATCTCGATCACTTAAAATAATTATTTAAGCCACTGTAGAGTGTAGATTCGTTTTAGGCTCGTATATATTATAGAGTGGATCGTGACATTGTCGTTACACCTGATGGTAATAAAAAAGATAGGGCTACTTAAATTTTTACCTGTTGATTTGATTATTTTTTATTACAGGTTTTACAAGATTTTAATCACATGTATAAAGACAACAAGGATTTCCTCTACTCAAATATAATTCTACAGCAAAAAAGCATCGTCAAAGCTGCTAAATTTAAGCTAACTCAGTTGAAAGACAAAGACGTAAAGCAAGCGATACAGAACTGCATAGATTCCATTACTGGTAAGTCACTTTTATTTCGTTTTACGAACTTCAAGAAACGGTGAAAAATTTGCACGCTTTATTATGACGAACTACAGAATCGCGAACTTTTGTAACGTTTAACTGTTCGCTTCCACCTTCAGGGTGGCCGTTTGCACAGATATTAATCAAATTCAAAAGCTAATGAAAATGTCATAAAATAATCTGCATAATTTGAAGAAACTTTATTTAATTGTCCGTAAAATGGACAGACATGATAACAAAGAGGTAAAAAGAAAACAAAGATATAATTGAAATTTAAATTTGCTTATTTTTTTTTTAATTTCAGATATTGAACCAGAGTCTGAAACAAATGCTGCGTTGCTGTTGCTACCGTATTTGGTGCCTTCAATAGTGTCGAAGAAAAAAGGAAAGCCCTCATGGAAGCCTTCGCGTAGCGAAATCCGGGATGGATTTATATTGCAAATAGCTAGTTGATGGACTACAATTATATAGAACGCGCTTGCAATTGGAATTCTAGTGCTTCATTATTAGAATTCAAATTACGACAAGATATTGTCTAAAGATGCAGCGTTGTTCATGGTAAGCGTCGATATTACTAATTATTTTGTCAGTTTTGTACAAAAAAAAATATTCTTCTTACATAACCGGGTAATGTATAAGGAATAACTTGTTTTTCGTACATTAACAATTATTTTGCCAGTTTGCCAGTTACAGTACACGCTTAAAAATACATGTATAATATTTTTGCTTCCGTCAAATTATAGTTACCGAGTATAAAGGTTCCGTTTTGCCATTTTGGCTACGGAACACTAAAAATATGTTTATGGTTCAACAAGAACAGGAAAAAGGAGAGTATTTTTTATGAGAAAATTAGCCGTTTCTTTCAATTTTCATTTACGAAAAATATTTTTTTTTTGTACATAACTGACAAAATAAATGGTGATGTACGAAGAACAAGTTTTATCTTTATACATTACCCGGTTTTGTACGAAGAATATTTTTTTCTTTGTATATAACTGATAAAATAATTAGTAATGTATGAAGAACAAGTCTTTCTTACACATTACCCGGTTTTGAACGAAGAATATTATTTCCTTGTACATTGCTGGTAATGTAAATTGATAATGTACGAGGAACAAGGGGCCAAGGTTCTGCAGTATTGGGGTTTTTTGGAGAGCTTGCTCGACTACCGGGTACGCCGGCATCTGATTAAAGTTTACGAAAACCCGAGTGTCGGGTACGCGGTGTCGAATGTGTTAAGTTGACATACGTTGAATTGTTAAAAGTTGATTTTAATAAATGAAACCTTTAAATGTATGTTTTGTTTTTCATATTTATTAATTGCTTACCTGTGTGCAGAAAGAACGTGGTCGTGACAAAAATAATGCATTTGTTTTGGTCCAGAATACTGATTGAACTTGCTAACAACTTACAAAATCTGTCATTTTATACAGAAGCGCCCACTTTTCGCCCACGACCATCTCCTTGCGCACACTTTTTTTATTATATACCTATACATTGTCAGATACGTTTGTGTTTGTTCTGTCATTTTTGTTTGAACTTATTTATAATCAACTTGTATATCTTTTTATTGTAACATACACTACATGTCTGTTCCGTAAATATTTTGATTGTTACAACATCTTGTTCATTTTGCGGTTGTATACGCGTATTTTTATGTTTTTTTCTACTTTCACTTGAAAATCTAATACCGATAAGGAACATTTTTTTCTTTTTGTCGTTAGGTTTCCGTCTGAAAGTAGAACGAAACTAGAATACGTTAAGAAGTAGGTATAATCGCAAATTCAGCAAGACCGTGCAACAAACAAAATGCGAATGCAACATGTATGTAATGTAGCAATAATAAGATAAAGATACAAGTTGACTTAACAGTAATAATGTTGATAGAACAAGCACGTACTGTAACTACAACATGATAAAACAACAAGCTTATTATAGATTCAACAAGCAAGTTATGTTGACTCAACAAGCTAATCATGTTACGACAACATTTAAAGCCAATTATAATAACAAACCGAGCATGTTAAACCTATATGCCAGCCATGTAAAAATAACAAGATCATCTAAATGTAGGCATGTTGACTCAACAAGCTAATCATGTAACAACAACATTTCAAGTAATTTATAATAACAAACCGAGCATGTTGAAATTATATGCCAGCCATGTAAAAATAACAAGATTATCTGAATGTAGGCATGTTGACAGTACATTCTTGACATGTAGAAATAACTAGACAATCCAATAAGCTAATGTTGACTCAACAAGCTAATCATGTCACAACAACATTTCAAGTAATTTATAATAACAAACCGAGCATGTTGAAATTATATGCCAGCCATGTAAAAATAACAAGATTATCTGAATGTAGGCATGTTGACAGTACATCCTTGAAATGTAGAAATAACTAGACAATCCAACAAGCTAATGTTGATAAATTTAACAAGCTACGCTTCACGTAGAACCAACATGGTAAGTAGCTTGTAAAATCTACAAGTTTCACTTAACGTAGAAATAACATGATACAGTAGCTTGTAAAATCTACAAGTTTCACTTAACGTACAAATATCATGATACAGTAGCTTGTTAAAACAACATGATAAGTAGCTTATGGAATCAACAAGTTACTTTTAACGTAGAAATAAAATGACAAGTAACTTGTTGAATGTACTAGTTACACTTAACAAAATCGAACTTGTAGTTTGAACCAAAGAGCACGTAGGCGCTATTTTAATCAAAAATTTAGTTGAACGAACATGAATTCTGGTTGTTTTTTCTCTCAGTGTAAGAAATGCGCTATGTCCAGCCCCTCTTGGCACAATTGAACAATCGTTTTTGGGGGCATTTTTGAGCTGGCGTTAGACGTCCATGTTATATATGGTCGCAGGTCTACCATGTTTCTGCAGCGCGTCCAGCATGTTTGCTGAAGCGCGAGTGGACAGTTTTGGTGCCGTTCTGCGAAAAAATATGTCATCGCTTTTGAGCAGCATACGGGGCAGCTCCAACAGCCTCTTAAGGACAGCCTTAAGGAGTGAGTGCTCAATAATGCAACACTTAATTAAAAATACCATGTCCGTTGCTGTGTATGTTTACTAACATAGTTTTTAAGTAATAGTAATTAAGGTAACTAACATATAATGGATCTTTGTTGTCTGTATAAATAAATGATATATACACCGTGTTTTTATTGATTTCCGTTAAATTAGGGCTTGTCCATTAATCACGTCATACTGTATAGGGGGAGGGGAAAATATCACCAAGTATCACCATGGGGGATGGGGGGGGTCTAAAATAGGCCATAATCGTATGACGTGATTAATGGACAAGCCCTTAAAGGGAAGCTTATTTAGGTCAAAAATGATCTATTTCTCTAAGAAGCTAGTGTCTTACTGTTATTGAGTTATTAAAAAAATAAGTTTAATGACTGAACCAGTGTATTGCAAATTGCAACCTTTATTACGTCCTAATGAAACTTATTTTGACATGTGCCGTCAGTCACCTGAGATCTTATTCTTAAGGTTCTCTCACAATGTTGTTGTTGCCAATGCAATTATTATGTATAAAAACGAAAAAAAAAAATACGAAATTAACAAAAACCCATATACCAGGCGACTTCTATTAATATCCCAAGTAACCTGTAAAATTTAACGGAAATCAATAAAAACACGGTGTATATAAGTATGAAAGAAACGTCATAAACATAATTAATAGATAGCACACCGCTGGCACGTCACGCCACGCAAGCGGTTCACCATCGAATTTGACTTTTACATACGATAAATAAAACGCTCACGCCACGCACACGCTTGCTGCACAAGCATTCAGTGTGGCTTGTCCTTAAGAATGACCACCTGCTGAAGTTAATGAAATATTTTAATGAACAAACAAAATGCATCAAATAAGCCTAGCCAACAAAAACAATAACAAATCCTATTTTCCGGTTCATGTACGTCACACATCTGGACTCACTATAGAGTAACTTCTTATTTAGCTATAATTCTATGAAATCGTAAACCACCTACACTCCAGTTTATAGTGTACAGTCAAGGGTATGTGTACAAAAATTAATTCAATTCCTTCCTTATTGCAATGGGATAAGGTGAAATGGTGTAAATATATATATACGCCCTTGACAGACAGCACCATAGTGTACATTGGTAATTTACCATTCCTAGGCTTTAATACGATTGTAATAAGGATCACGGTTGGTCAGTTCTGTGTAAATACATTTAGACCAAACGAGCATTCACTCATTCTATCCCCCACTCTTTTAGCAATCGGCCCTTATTAAAATATACAAAGGTAAGGAATCCCATATAATTCCTTAGCACATAGGAACAAAATATTACAAAAATTCTTAAATACTGTATACTGAAATATCACCTCGTTACAATCCACTTATTACACACAATTTTAATAAACAGATACATACGATATGACGTGACATGGCCATGTCACTGGTCCACTATCTCAACGAATCTTTCCTCGCTCCTCATTGCGTGTTTACAACCAAACAACGCTAATGTAAACAAGACAAGGTAAACAGACCAGTAAACACGGTAACGAGTGCTCCAAATCGCGGTAATTTTCTACCATTATGTACCAGATTGAGCAATCCACAGATCACCTCAAATCCGATACAAGCCGCATACAATAGCTAAAGATGTGATATTATTACTATTAGATCGTGGGTTCGATCCCCGGCTCGTACCAATGAGTTTTTCAAAAACTTATGTACGAAATATCATTTGGTAATTTTGATTTTCACAAGTGAAGGGTCCACGGAAAGAACATATCTAATCAATTCAAATTACAGAAAGAAAAACCACCTTACTTTTAGCAGAATAAGGTGTGAAGTTGCCATGATTATTTTAAGCACTGGTCATGTTTTTTCCATGGACCTTTCAAGTGCTTTCCGGTGAAGGAAAACACCGTGAGGAAACCTGCATACACCTGCAAGGAAATTCAAGGGTGTATGATGTGAATTCCCTAACAAGTACTGGGCCAGCGTTGGGACCACGCAAAATAGACACGTTTGATAGTTGTGAAAAAAAGGCCAGAATACAACAACAACAACAAGAAATAAAACTATGAAAACGGATAAACTCGCGTATATTAACTAACTTTAACTTCATTTCGACGTTTCGAACACTTTACAGGGTTCGTGGTCTGAGGATGACTGACGAGTGTGTGAGTCATAGTTTTATTTCATGTGTAATCTTCGCGGTAACCGAAGAAAATATTAACAACAAAATAAAATAGTACATTGTGCATCAAGGGAGGTAAGTACGGAATTACTAACGAGAGTGTTAGAAGCCCGACGCCGTCAGGCGGAGGGCTTTTATGACTCGAGTTAGTATTCCGCTTACCTACCGTGATGCATACAATGTTTTTCATCACACTTGCCGACAAAAATTTTTTTTTAAAGACATAACATTATTAGATGACGTACTGACATTTCTATTACTCCCTAGGGAATTTCACTTTTCTGTTACTCCCGCTACGTGCGCAAGCAATGGCGCGCTTAGACAGCAAGTGTGATGAAAAATCGTTTATTTCTCTAACATAAGTAGTAAATGCCATAATATTGTAGTGAGGTAGTGACCCGTCACTGCCTGTGTGTAAATTATAAAGGCCAAGTCACACCTAATGCGTGTGTAGCACGTGCAAATCTGCGTGGCATGCACGTTGTAGCGTATGTAAATGTAATATTAGAAGCACACCGCAGGCGTGTCATTTCATACGCTAAAACGCAGACGCCACGCACACGCATCTCGTGTGGCCCGGCCTTTAGAACGCGAGGTCTAGAGTGCCGGTCACGCGCAAGTGGACGCCAAGCAAGCGGTGTGCCATAACATAACATTTACATAAGCTACAACGTGCACGTCTCACACACACATGCACGCGCTGCTCACGCATCCGATCCGGTGTGACTAGGCTTTAAACGTATCAAGTGCGTTGTCTACTTTTAGCCTGTGGCGATCTGTGGCCAATATCCGATAATATCGCTAATTGTTAAAGACGTAGATACTAGAATGCTGTAACGTCCAATGAAGCCTAATCGAGGCATGCGAGTTTAATTGGAAGGTATTTTACCGTATTGGATGAGTCATTAACTTGAATGTATCTGCACTCACTGCAGTGTTGAGTAACGAAATAAAGTGCATCTGTTTACAAACTAGCTATTTCCCGTGATTCCGTCTGCCTAGAATTCGGTTAAAGCTATCCCGGGGAATACACAATTTTAGTTGTTTTAATGCACTTTCTTTGGGTGTCTATTTACTAGTAAACACTCCAATGATTGTATTTAAATGACAAACGGGCCTTAATCGCGTATACTTATGAGATTCAGTCGCTGACCGAGTGTGGTGAACAAAATTTTGTGTTTAGCTGTAAAAATACATACTTTCTTTGACTGTATAAAGGTTATAACATTATAACAATTCAACGGCGACTCAACTCTAAGGGCTTGTCCATTAATCACGTCAAACAATTTTGGCTTATTTTAGACCCCCCCATCGCCTATGGTGATAATTGGTGATTTTTTCTTGACAAATTAAAGGTCTCGATTCGCTGCGCCAGAAAGTAAAGCAAAGCATACGATATCATAACATTCAAAAGTAAAGCATAACGTAACGTTAGTATTTCATCGTATGTCTGAATTTTTGCGAATCAGTCTACCACGGAAACGCTATTTGCATATCATTTGCATAACGAATTGTAATGCAAAAACGTTGTGGAAAGGAGTCTGTTACGGCATATGAAAAGGACAGAGATATGAATTAAATTTGGCGTGTCCGCAATGTCCGCATCATACCTCGTCACCTCGTCATAGACAAGCAAATAAATAGACGTCAGATTGTCGGCCTTCTAGCTTCGCTGCCACTTATGCTTGAACCTATGATAGGGTTGCCAACCAAAGATCATAGATATGCGGGACATTCGCGAATAAATTGCGGGACTTGGCTATAAAATGGATGGGAATGAAATAAACATTAAAAACAATGCTTGATTTCGGATCGGTTAAATTTAGATGCAAATTTAGGTGCTCGCGGGCTATAGTCGCGGACGACCTGGTACATTCAAATTAACAGGATGCAATCTTAAATTGCTTTCATTTAAGTATTCACATTATTATTTTAGTATCTCCAGTTTATTGTATTCCTTGAAAAGCGTCCCGCGCGAACCCTTTACGGGACCCATACTTTAGGGCCCCAGAAACGGGACGTCCCGCATATGCGGGACAGTTGGCAGCCCTACCTATGATATACATCTGTGGACATGATCTGTAATTAGTAAATCCATGTTAAGGTGAGTTTACACCAAACGAGTGAATTCTCATTCTATCCCCCACTCTACGAAATCAACGAATTTCACAGTGGGGATAGAATGAGCATTCGCTCGTTTGATGACCTTTATTAAAACTCATGTCCAACCGCCAAGTTTCATACTGGTTCTTCTCGGGTCAGTGGTGTAGGGTTAGAACCGGAGGCAGTTTTTATTTCATGTGTAACTTAATAATGACAATCTAAGAGTTTTTGATATTCCTACTTGAATAAAGAATCGTTTCACTTCCACTCATTTCTCTTTAAAAAATACAGAACGCGTTTTAAGATTTTCTTTTCTATGTTGGTCGAAATTGTATTTTCACTTTTTTTTCGAGTTTTTACAGAAATAATCATTGTCACTGTCACTCCTAGCGTCTATGTCAATTGACTTTTCCTCGATGACATCGCGTTGTCCTGGTATAAGTGAAAATTGACCTAATAAACTAATAAACATAGGTTTGAAGTGGAAAATGAAAGTGGAAACTTTAATTATTTGTTTCCGAATAAATCCAGAAATAAACGATAAAAAATTGGGATTTATTGTGGAAATTTTCAATACTACTTGGGTACAAAATTTAAATACGCGAGTACAAGTAGGATGAACAGAGACTAAACAAGATAAAATGAAGCAACCACTAACATTTATTCACGCGACCTCAAAAGCTTGTAACTTGTAATACAAGTGGAAGTCTCTTTTTGACACTATTAATTATATATTCCGCTTGTATTACAAGTTACAAGCTTTCGAGAAATGGGCACCTGCTCATGTCTTCGCGATTGCTATTTGTATTCAAAACCTCGTAAATAAGGTAACTTGTTCAATATTTTGTCGAATATAAAGCAGAAAGATCTAGATTTTGCAATCTAATAGTGTTGTCTTTCCTATACAATAAAGTAATCAGACACCCTATAAATGCTTTCGTGAGTGAATGCGTCACACCCCCAAATAGTCCTAATACATACAGTGGGACACTAAAACTAGATAGATAATCACCAAGTAAAAAAAAAAAACAAAAACCGACTTCAACCGATTTCTCCAAGATCACATGATCAAACCCCGACTGCAAAGGAGCATTCCATGAAAACATCTACTTTTTGTCGCTTACGTGTCGCTAGGAATCACTGTCAATCTCAAAGCCTTGATATGTTATTATTACACCGTAACTCAGGATACTCAGCTCAGCTTCAAAAGTTTTGAAAAGACCGTGTCGCTTACGACATGTTTTCATGGAATGCTCCAAGAGTGAGTTCCGATATCGGCGACTCGCTCCAACTTACCAAGATCACATCAATCACATCATCAAACCATGCAAGAGGGAGTTCTGTTAGAATTTAGACAATGATAATACATTCAACCTATTTAAGTTCTTGTCTATTGCTAGACTCAGTCACTTATTTGAAGGAAGTGTTCTTTTGTTACTTCAGAAAATTTATCCTGTCAATGAGTAGATACTGAAATTTTCCTACGATTAATAAAAGGCTACATCTTGAATCCTGTGGTTATTTATTCAAATCGCCACAAGTTCCGATATCGGCCCCTCGCTCCAACTCATGGATTCGACTCTAACCGGATGCGTGTAGCTCGGCCTTTAGATCAACACTGTGGCCAGTCCTTAGAGTTGAACCAGAAACCGGACAGACGATAAAAACCTGAACACTCATTTTTTTACATACATAAATAATAAAATAATAATAAATAAATAAATATCTTGGGACATCTTACACAAATCGACCTAGTCCCACGGTAAGCTCAATTAAGGCTTGTGATATGGGTATCAGGCGACGATATATATAATAGATAGATACATATAGATACTTAAATAGATAGACAGCCATGACCAAGGAAAACACTACCCTACCTGGAAATACCCTAGAAAACATGCCCGTGCTGCACTCGCATTAGGAGTGGCTCGGCCTTTAGACCAATGTCCAGTTCGTAAGAGTTGAACCAGAAACCGGACAGGCGGTAAAACCCCGAACAATGAACACACCTCACTACCTAACTGGAAATATCCTAGAAAACAACATTACTGATATCAAAATTCCTTTTTTATGGGTTCATTGTCACCTGGTTACACGAAATAATCCTGTCATCTCCGCTCGATTTCCTCTCGTAAAATGTAAGTATTTTTCATAATATACTCATTTCACACAGATTTCAGGTCAGCGCCCTAGCTATTCCACCCACCTTTATGGTAGGCATTAGAGTAGGTTCAATTTGGGAGTAATGTTTTAAGGCCAATATAAACCAGATGCGTATGTCATTGACCCCTCTTCCTGGATAAGCTCATGGGTTCACAGCCCGATTGAGGTATTATCAAACCGCGATTAGAATGGGATTCGAAAGTAATGTTGACACAACAGTGTATAAGTCAATCTGGGATTTATTCATAGTTTAAGGGCAGAGACTTACAGACGATAGATTAATTAATCACTCACTACATCTATAAACAACTCTTTTCTTGATAAATGTTATGTCATTTGTTGTGTCCACAGTACTTTCAAATCCCTTTCTGATTCCGGTTTGATAATATTTATGGAATGAACGAATAATATTTATGGAATGTCAGATAACGGGGAGCTATACACATTTTCGGGATGAAAATATCCTATGTCCTTCCACACATTTTCGGGATGAAAATATCCTATGTCCTTCCCCAAAACTTAAGTTATCGGTGAAGTGAAGACACATATTGTCAGAATGCGTGTGATTTCAATCACAACCGTTCAGTATGAGATACGTAAGCTTTCATATGAAACTACCGTCTATAGAGAAAATGCGTACGCTAAATGTAAAGTCCAGGGAAAAACTGGGAATTATGTCAACTCTGGGTTTTTTTTAATCTGTCCTGCTTTTACGAATTTTGAGATGGCAGCCCTACTTGGTGCCAACGGGAGTCCCACAACATGTTTGGTCTGTCAGTATGTCGCCGCGAGATAGGTTTTCCATCATTTACTAACTATATGAATAGAAGAGAGATGGATAGTCTATCTCGCGGTGATATTGTCGCACTAATCCTGTGCTAAGCTTGCTGCGCGGGATAATACCCGTTCGATAAAAAAAATCTAACTTGGTTTACGATTCTCGGAGATGAGATACATGTATACTAGGGTGTTTCAATTTTGAAAATTGTGAAATTTTCTCTGACTTTGCTCACGCACTAAGTTTCTCTGATATAAAAATGATATATTTAAAATTTTATTGAGATTGGATAACGTTTAGAGGTTGCACACTTTTGAAAGTGGAGCCAAAGCCCCATACATTACGAAAAAAATTACTTCGTTATAAGTTCATAAAAAATAATGAACCAACACTAACATTACTTGGGAAAGTAGATTTTATCGTCAAATATAAAAAAAGGATTTTATTCTTTAAGCACGTGTGTGAATTTACTATAACCTTAATATGGTGTTATTTATAAAGTAACCAAGATCCCGGTTTTTAACTTAATTTTAGGTCATAATTGGATGTTTACATATAGTACACTAATCTATTATAATTATGAAACTAGTAAAACACTGGGAATTAGGTTTTCATAAAAGTGCCCTATAAATATTTTCTAGAATTTATACCTACTTCCAAAGAATAAGTTCTCATTTTTAATATTTGACATTAAATTCGACTTTTCCATTCTTTTTTAGTGTTGGTTCATTATATTTGATTAATTTATAACAAAGTAATTTTTTTCGTAATGTATGGGGCTTTGGCTTTACTTTCAAAAGTGTGCAACCTTTAAACGTTGTCCAATCGCAATAAAATTTTATATATATCATTTTTATATCAGAGAAACTTAGGGCGTGAGCAAAGTCAGGGAAAATATCACAATTTTTTTTTGCCCATACAAAAGTGAAACACCCTAATGTATACTAACAAAAAAAATCGTATAGAAAGATCTTCAAAGTCGGTCAAAAATATGATGGACTGATATAAATATGCGTGCGTACTAAAAGTCGTGTCATCTGTTACTATATTTACCTTTATGACGTATACTAAGTAATGTAACCACAATAAGTGCTTTCTTTATCAGCGGTTACGTTTCGGTGTGGCAGGTTGTATACTAACGCCTTACTGACGTCATGAAATCATCATCGATGATTTATTTGTCGAGGACCAATTGATTGCATGTGCAAGGTCCTTATCTTTTGTTATCGTATCGTAAATGTGTATATCATCGAGTGGGAAAATGATTGGAGTATTTCCTAGTATTTTGTAGCATTTTCTCATTTATTGACGTTTTTTCCGGCGTGTTTATGATTCTTTTTGTATTTTTTTAGGCTGCGTTTCCACCAGAGATGTGTGAGGATGACACCTCGTTCGAGTCACTAATAGGTGTAATTTGTATGGAAACACAACCTCGGATATCTCTGGTGGAAACGCAGCCTTATCGTTTTCGTAGACTGGCCTAAATGGCGTTTGTGCAAATGTGCAGAACGGTAGCTGGTAATCTTATGGAAAGGTTTATTATTTATAATTAATATGGCATTTTGTGCTGATAAGAACGACAGTATAATTAGCTCTCATTGAGACTTAGGTAATTCCTAAGTTCCTACGAGACTAAATTAACCTGTGTCTGAAAATATTTATTGCCTACGCTAGGTACTGTAATTCCTCATTGACTTATGGTGATTGAAAAATACATTTTCAGTACAGATGGTGCTTTTTTCACGCGCTATTGCGAGAAGTGGTTTATTTTATGTCAGGTCGAAATCTTCGGATTGATGTACTGAAAAACGTCATACGATACACGTGCAAAATGGAAATTCGTAACTCGTGTCGATTTAAAGCACAACCTTCGGTCGTGTTTTAATTTATCTCCACTCGTTTCGAACTTCATTTTTTTCCCACTCGTATCGTATGTACTATTTGTGTGTGGCAATGCAGTAAATATAATATTGATTGATGACAGACAGAAAAACATAGATTTACGAGGATGATGAATAGGCGCGTGAATAGGTTTAAAACGAGAGACAAGACCGTATAGAAACGGCCAATACAAATAAATCCAAGGCCACTATTATACGCAAAGATATATTATAGTCTGTACTTTTGAGTGCGTATCACAAACAAACAATTTGTAGATTTTCAGGTAGTTATAATTGTAACAGTTCCAGGAACAATGAAATTTTGCAAATTTTGGCCAGCTGTTTCTGTAAATCTCAAGCCCAAGCCACACCGGGCACGTGGCGAGCACGTGCGCTTGACCAGCAAGCGGTGTGCCATTCAATATGACATTTACATACTTTCTAATATGACTTTACTTACGGATTAGTGCGAGCGAGGATAGAAAGCAAATTACGCAGTCAATACAGTTACCTCACGCTGCCAGCTCATGATAAGGACACTGCAGCATAATAACAATCCTACATAACTCGTTTTACGGCAAATAGCTGTGTAAGTGCCATCCTCTGTAAACAAGTGAAAATTCTGCTCTCTTTGTTGTCTCAAGCCGCGTTTCCACTGAGTGTCCGGAGCGAGCATTCGTTTGTTCTTCGGCAGATGAAAACAGGATTTCACATAGCAAAATGTTCGTCAGCCCACGAACATCTGAATGCTCGCTCAGAACATTAGAAACGCGGCTTTAGGAGAACATTTGAGCCGCTGTTGACGATCTCTGAATGTTCTTTATTAAGGGTTCATCATTATCGTTTGGTTATCGGGTGAAGGAAGTTTTTTTAAAACCAGTTTTTATCGAAAACTGTTTGTTGGCCGCGTGGTGACAAATGTGACAATACATTCGTCACCACCCGATGACAGGCGGCAGCGTCATCAAAGTGGACTAATGCGAATGCGATCGCCAACCCGCTTGCTCAGCGTGGCGATTATGGGCATTACCTTTATGTCCATACGCATATAGGAGAGGCTTAACCCTTAAATGCATGACCTTGACAAAGATTTATTCAAATTTGAATTTTGACATGTTGTCAATAGAGTCAAGAATACATGATGGATATTTACATCACTGTGCAATTAAGTGTTAAGTCCAACAGTGAACTGAAATCCAAACTCACTCCATCGTAGGCCACGTCTCTGCCCTTGGCTAGTCTATGGCCATGAGTAAGCCCATTTCAAATAAAATAAAAAAAATAGACTGATGATATGAGCACTATCTATTGTCATTTTATTTAACTCATTAGGCGATAATACGATCGCCACACCTGGGCAAAGGGGTTGATGGCAGAGGCCACTGAGACTTCAATCCCTTAGTCGACTTTACCGCCAAGGAAAGTGTTGGGGTTATCATCTAGGCTAAACTTTTAGGCTGTAGAGGCATAGCAGGTGCATTCATTTCAAAGATAATAATTGACATTACACGTTATACATACCTACAAGGGATGCCTTTTTAAGACGCCTCCGCAGTCTGCCTTGCGAGTCGCCTACACCTTTCAAAGGCAGGTTAAGCGTTATTGGCAGGTGCATTCAATTATGAAATTATTATTTAAACAGTAGCCTGACTCGATGAAAACGCGCTATTGTTCTTTACAGATTTGTATTTAGATTTCAATGTCTATATTGAGTAAACTAAACTGATGTTATATCGAGGGTTGAAACTGTTGAAATCCAAATTGGTTAAAACGACAACTTTCGAACTCTGGTCGAAACTCAGACCAGTCGACGCAGAATAATCAACAATTAAAAAAAACAACGACATCAACCTATTAATCCAAGATTGGGATCTTCAGAACCCGACTAGGAGCCAACGGGTCCATCTCAGTTTGTCTTAACGTCTGTTAAAACAAGAATTATCGTAATCGATTGGCATCATCAAGCATCAGCTTTCAAATAAAAAAAAGAATCGTAAAAATCGGGTCACACAGTCGAAAGTTCTGAGGGAACAAACATAAAAAAACATTCAGTCGAATTGAGAACCTCCTCCTTTTCTTAAAGTCGGTTTAAAAAACATTAACGGTTAAATTACACATAAAATACAAGAGACATGGAATTGGACAAAGATCTCAACAGGGAAATTGAATTACGGCGTTTATTATTAACTTACAGTACTGTGTCGATTACTTGTGTACAAAGCATTGTGCGTGTTTTCTATATACATTACATACAGGATACGTTCAGTTATGTGCACCGTCCTCATTGTTGCATGCTTGCATGCACTATTAGCTGAACTTTGTATGGACAACTCAACTTTTGTTTTAATAAGGCACCTAGAATATTAAGATGACAAAAAGAGATAGGCGGTGTTTAATAACATTTACTAATATATGGACCGACGGCTAGCGTGACCGTGACCTCATACTTATACGAGTTGTATGAATTGTATGACACCACCATAAAATCTCTTTTCCACTGACATAAAAACGATTACGCTCAGTCTCGACTCTCAAGTATCGTTTAAAGCAAGTATAATTGCGTCGATAAACATCTCGACACGACGACATTTCAACCTCGAACTAGATTTCCTATTTGACATTGGGTGAGAAAACTTCGATAAAGATCTATGGCAAAGATTTGTCTTTTAGGAAAAGGGTTATTGAACCTGTTTTTTTTTAGTATACATTTTCAATATTGGCAAAAAATTATGATGCTACTTATAAATCAAAAAGTTCGAGCGTGATGAGAGTGGGATGGCTTTAAAATAACTCACGAAATTTTGATATAACCTCTACCTATACCTCAGGTTCCTATAATATTGATATTGGAAATGTCCTTTAGCTATCACATTGGGCAGAATGAGGCTAAGAAGAAAACATTAGATACCACTTGTGGTAGGTAAAGTCAAAGGCAAAATAAGGTGTGTATAAAAATGATCAAAAATATGTCCGAATGCACTTTCATTCAGTGTAATAAGAACGTCGTAACATATTTAAATATTTTAAGAATTTTCTTTCAACACATTATTTTGCACTTGACTGTACATTTAAAGAAATCAATGACACATTGGACACACTGGAAGAGATCCCTTACCCCCTGTCAAAATTTTTGTGAAAAAAAATGTGTATTTTTGCCTGTGTTTTGTGTACAATAAAGAATTTACATACATAATGTATGTACACATCGGTACATAAAAAATACAAATTCAAAAAATGCACAAAGGAATATCTTCATGTGTTCATACAACAAGCTCTTTCATAAACGTGTCTTCATAATTTGTACCTATGCTCACATTCAGTTGATTTTTAACGCTTTTCACAATCCTATGTAAAGTTGAAAACAAGGTTGACAAACACTGCCAAACACAAGTCAAATGACCCTAAATACATACAAATTGCTTCACAATTATGGTCCTTATTCCTAGTAACTTTTGATGCTATGATGGTATGAGTGTTTAGATACATTTAAATCATTTTTGGCTCTCAATCTCTCTTAAAAAGCAGTATGGAGGAATCTTTCAGTAAATTGTTGTCACTTTCAAGTTTCAACCTTGTTAAATGAAACATGTAATTGTAGTACATGTCATTTGAAATTGAGTGCTGGCATGTTCACTGGGCGACTGTACCTACGTATAAATTATGAACATGATGAAATGTCTTTTGTTATACATAACAAAGTATAATAACATTAATAACTCTCACTATCCTTCTCATAATAATTTGAAGTGTTCTAGTCTCTTTAACTGAGCAAAGTAATGCCGCGGCCACGACATTGGTCTAAGGTGACCGTCTTAGCGGAAAACCATACGTCCGAGAGGGAGTACCGATATCGCCAACATGGATACGCTTGCCGCTGGTCGCCTTAAACCAATGTCGTGGCCGGGCCTTAAGACGTATGTAGCCCTTATTAGTGTTACTATATAAATAAACAAATCAAACTATTAAATGAAGCTATTTGACCTGTTCCACCAAAACTTGTTTTGATTCTGTTCCCAAGAAATGGATGTTTTGACTATCTGAATTAGTCACAGTTAATGTGGCATTCCCCACATTTGCAGTAAATTCCACAATGCACTATGGGGAATATTGTCAAATTTTCCCACAGTAATATTGGGAAAATTTTAAGAGTAACACCATCTCTTTTAGTCTCAGTCTCAGTGACAGTATTTTACTGTGACATAGACTATCCATAACACTTAAAAAAAAAGAATAGTTAGTAAAAGATGGTAAGTCTGTCTCATGGCAACATACTGTCACTTCAATCATGTGCTAAGACTTCAGTTTGCATAATTTGAGGTTCTACTCTAATTGATACTGCTGGTATGGAATGTAAGCTGCCAGCTACAAATCATTGCCAAATTAACAGTGGTGAACCAAAAATAGCAAAAGTGCCACTATTCTTAGCAATTTAGTTGTTGTTATTGTGGCTGCACTGAATCAGAACTGAGATTGGTATACAGCTTTATTTCCAGTATTTTGCGTTCCATAATATCTCGAGTTTCTTGCCGGATTCTTCACAGGCAGTGGTGTAGGGTTAGAACTGGAAGTAGTTTTTTTTTTTCTCTCATTCGCTATTTAGTTTAACGATTCAAAAGCGCTTGTTGCTATTCTTTTCACAGATACTGTATTTCTGTTGCCTAACAACAAATATTAAAAGTAGAATAAAATAGATATTGAAGGGGACGGGGCTCCCATATAACACAATTTTTTCCTGATAAATTGATAAAAGTACAGAAGCCTAAGTGTGTGAGTCCAACTCACACTTGTCTGGTTCTTATGCAGTTGATCAATTGGAATCCTATAGGTCGCTGGGAGCTGTCAAAAACTTTTGAAATGATCCTAGAAGTCAAATAGAAAGAAATCTGTTACTACTTGTCACTTTGACACATTTCTTGAGTAGCCTTAGTGGAAGCATTGGTTGAGGGTATCTAAATTTTATATTTCATTCAATTGTCAGTAGAATCTAAAAAATGTAAACAAACCTAAAAACTTGCATTATTCCATAATCACACCCTTTTAGATCACAATCTCGGTTTTATTACAAACTTAACATCTTAACAGCTCAATGCGTTAGGGGATCTTTCAACCTTCTACAAAGTATGGTTAATTACGAGTTATACTAAAACTATTGCCACAGCGAAGGTGTTAAACCTTCAGTTTACATATATTTTTAGTTAAAATTATTGATATTTTTCGGTATTAATTGTAAAAATATGTCTATGAATGTGTTTGTAGTTCATAGTATGTGTCAAAGACGTCAAATGCTATGTAAAGTCAGCCAATTTGCTTACGATGGTATACACAACCTAGTACTCATAATAAAACTTTGCTTAATTGGTGCTTAAAATGTTTTGTGTTCATCCCTAAGCATTATATTATCATATCAGGTGTATCACAAGCTATGCAAGGACTACAAAAGCATACACATTTTTCAGGTAACAACATACTGATTAATAACACTACTCTTAGCAGCCTTAAGTGATTACTATCGGAATTGGTACAGTACAGTTGGTAATTCTTAATTTAAATATAATTATATTTGAGTCAACCTGCAACCATGGATGCAACATCATGCCCAAAATGTCAGGTCAATATTAAATCTAAAAAACCCTTTTGTTGTCAAAACATGAATTCTTACTTTGACTAAGTTATCTACACTAAAGAACATCACACTGTCACCTCATGGTCCAGTTTTGGTTAGACATGTTGCTCATAGGTTTCAAGCTATTTAGTTTTGAACATGTCTCCTTTGTTTTTGCACAAAGCAATTGCTACAAACAGATAAATTATGTTAATTATGTCTGACCTTGAGAATGCTATATTGAAACTAGATTTAGAATAAAGAAGTTATCAGAGATATGACTAGGAATTACTGGAAGTAATTCTAATCAGACATATAAATCCCAGATGTAACAATTACCATCACAACTTGAAAATGAACTGCCAAAATTAAGGAATAACGTTTGCTATGCTTACTCTTTTGACGTATACGAAAATTACTTAACTATTTTTTTTTTCAATAATAAGCATGAAAACCAATAGTAATGCTTTTGACTGGATAAACATGACATGATATAAAAACACAAGTAACACAACTATTATGTACTTATTCAAGTAAACCACAAAATTACTCATAACTAACTACCTTCACATAATTCCACACTGTATGACAGACTACATATTGGAGCACATCGTATATTTCAAAGTACACTAAAATGTCTAAAATACGCCCAAAACGCCAAGAAACATCGCCTTTACGATCACATACGCGCAAATAGAGACTGTTTAAAGTTATTTGTGAACATATTTTGCTGTAATGAGGTGATATGTATAAGAATCGATGGCCTGAGTAGCAACAGGGGCTGTGCCTCTTTACTGTATAAGTATGTACCTATAGTACGCGTACAGCACGCCTAGATTTTCACGAATACGTGATATCCTACCATATGATGTACTAGAAAGCACCCTAACGCACAGCAAACGGAACTAGATTGACTCAACGATAGCGGTCGGAACAGAAATTAAATGGCTCACCCAAATTGAACAGGCCGGCGGTGCCCTACGAAACTTGCCGATCACACACTTATCCACGCCGCTGTCTTGATTCAAAGAAGTAAATATTCTACATGAATAAAGCAAACACACTTATTCATCGTCGTTATGAGCTAACAGTAGAAGTAATTGGTAAAATGAAACAAGAACTTTACCCTTCCGTCAGCAATATAACTTCGATCGTCCCTCCAGCGGTTTCAGGGCGCTTCCTATATCACCATTAAGACTGGATTCTCACTTTTTGGCACATTTTGTAACTGTACAACAACACCACACTGAATCTAGAATTAATCACAAGTTTTTCACAGGCTCTACCACCATTAGCTTTTCATACACCTTATCCCGGGCACGGTCCTCCTCACGGCCATTTGCAAATTGCGTCAAAATTCCTGGAATGTGATTGGTT
>JALPQI010003516.1:0-66368 GCA_025490895.1 Thaumatotibia leucotreta | reverse complement strand
AGAATATTTTTTTTTGTCACTTTAATAATTATACCAGAGCAGAGAACTCTTTGGTTTTGACAATATCGAAGCCGTAGCTATCGTTTAAGACCAAAAACTTACCTGGAACTGCCGAAAATGCCCCAGCATAGCACACCTGAACTTTGAGAAAATTAAAATTTCAGAGAAATTTTTTTGTCACTTTAATAATTATACCAGAGCAGATAACTCTTTTGTTTTGAAAATTTTGGAAGGGTAGCTATCGTTCAAGACCAAAAACTTACCTGGAACTGCCGAAAATGCCCCAGCATAGCACACCTGTACTTTGAGAAAATTGAAATTTCAGAATATTTTTTTTGTCGCTTTAATAATTATACCAGAGCAGAGAACTCTTTGGTTTTGACAATATCGTAGCCGTAGCTATCGTTTAAGACCAAAAACTTACCTAGAACTGCCGAAAATGCCCCAGCATAGCACACCTGAACTTTGAGAAAATTAAAATTTCAGAATAATTTTTTTGTCACTTTAATAATTATACCAGAGCAGAGAACTCTTTTGTTTTGACAATTTTGGAAGGGTAGCTATCGTTCAAGACCAAAAACTTACCTAGAACTGCCGAAAATGCCCCAGCATAGCACACCTGTACTTTGAGAATATTGAAATTTCAGAATATTTTTTTTGTCACTTTAATAATTTTACCAGAGCAGAGAACTCTTTGGTTTTGACAATATCAAAGCCCTAGCTGTCGTTTAAGACCAAAAACTTACCTGGAACTGCCGAAAATGCCCCAGCATAGCACACCTGAACTTTGAGAAAATTGAAATTTAAGTATATTTTTTTTGTCACTTTGATAAGTATACCAGAGCAGAGAACTCTTTGGTTTTGACAATATTGGAGCTGTAGCTATCGTTTAAGACGAAAAACTTGCCTAGAACCGCCGAAAATGCCCCAGCATAGCACACCTGATTTTTGAGAAAATTGAAATTTAAGAATATTTTTTTGTCACTTTAATAATTTTACCAGAGCAGAGAACTCTTTGGTTTTGACAATATCGAAGCCGTAGCTATCGTTCAAGACCAAAAACTTACCTGGGACTGCCGAAAATGCCCCAGCATAGCACACCTGAACTTTGAGAAAATTAAAATTTCAGAATATTTTTTTTGTCACTTTAATAATTATACCAGAGCAGAGAACTCTTTTGTTTTGACAATTTTGGAAGGGTAACTATCGTTCAAGACCAAAAACTTACCTTGAACTGCCGAAAATGCCCCAGCATAGCACACCTGTACTTTGAGAAAATTGAAATTTCAGAATATTTTTTTTGTCACTTTAATAATTATACCAGAGCAGAGAACTCTTTTGTTTGACAATTTTGGAAGGGTAGCTATCGTTCAAGACCAAAAACTTACCTAGAACTGCCGAAAATGCCCCAGCATAGCACACCTGAACTTTGAGAAAATTAAAATTTCAGAATAATTTTTTTGTCACTTTAATAATTATACCAGAGCAGAAAACTCTTTTGTTTTGACAATATCGAAGCCCTAGCTATCGTTTAAGATCAAAAACTCGCCTAGAACTGCCGAAAATGCCCCAGCATAGCACACCTGAACTTTGAGAAAATTGAAATTTAAGTATTATTTTTTTTGTCACTTTAATAATTTTAACAGAGCAGAGAACTCTTTGGTTTTGACAATTCTGCAGCCGTAGCTATTGTTTAAGACCAAAAACTCGCTTAGAACTGCCGAAAATGCCCCAGCATAGCACACCTGAACTTTGAGAAAATTGAAATTTAAGAATATTTTTTTGTCACTTTAATAATTTTACCAGAGCAGAGAACTCTTTGGTTTTAACAATATTGCAGCCGTAGCTATCGTATAAGACCAAAAACTATCCTGAAACTGCCGAAAATGTCCCAGCATAGCACACCTGAACTTTGAGAAAATTTAAATTTCAGACTATTTTTTTTGTTGTTTTAATTATTTCACCAGAGCAGAGAACTCTTTGATTTTTATAATATCGGAGCCATAGCTATCGTTTAAGACCAAAAACTTGCCTAGAACTGCCGAAAAAGCCCCAGCATAGCACACCTGAACTTTGAGAAAATTGAAATTTGAGTATTATTTTTTTTTGTGATTTTAATAATTTTACCAGAGCAGAGAACTCTTTGGTTTTGACAATATCGAAGCCGTAGCTATCGTTTAAGACCAAAACCTTACCTGGAACTGCCGAAAATGCCCCAGCATAGCACACCTGTACTTTGAGAAAATTGAAATTTCAGAATATTTTTTTTTGTCACTTTAATAATTATACCAGAGCAGAGAACTCTTTGGTTTTGACAATATCGAAGCCGTAGCTATCGTTCAAGACCAAAAACTTACCTGGAACTGCCGAAAATGCCCCAGCATAGCACACCTGAACTTTGAGAAAATTAAAATTTCAGAGAAATTTTTTTGTCACTTTAATAATTATACCAGAGCAGAGAACTCTTTTGTTTTGAAAATTTTGGAAGGGTAGCTATCGTTCAAGACCAAAAACTTACCTGGAACTGCCGAAAATATCCCAGCATAGCACACCTGAACTTTGAGAAAATTTAAATTTCAGACTATTTTTTTTGTTGTTTTAATTATTTCACCAGAGCAGAGAACTCTTTGATTTTTATAATATCGGAGCCATAGCTATCGTTTAAGACCAAAAACTCGCCTAGAACTGCCGAAAATGCCCCAGCATAGCACACCTGAACTTTGAGAAAATTGAAATTTAAGTATTATTTTTTTTGTGATTTTAATAATTTTATCAGAACAGAGAACTCTTTGGTTTTGACAATATCGAAGCCGTAGCTATCGTTTAAGACCAAAACCTTACCTGGAACTGCCGAAAATGCCCCAGCATAGCACACCTGTACTTTGAGAAAATTGAAATTTCAGAATATTTTTTTTGTCACTTTAATAATTTTACCAGAGCAGAGAACTCTTTGGTTTTGACAATATCGAAGCCCTAACTGTCGTTTAAGACCAAAAACTTACCTGGCACTGCCGAAAATGCCCCAGCATAGCACACCTGAACTTTGAGAAAATTGAAATTTAAGTATATTTTTTTTGTCACTTTGATAATTATACCAGAGCAGAGAACTCTTTGGTTTTGACAATATCGGAGCTGTAGCTATCGTTAAAGACGAAAAACTTGCCTAGAACCGCCGAAAATGCCCCAGCATAGCACACCTGAACTTTGAGAAAATTTAAATTTCAGACTATTTTTTTTGTTGTTTTAATTATTTCACCAGAGCAGAGAACTCTTTGATTTTTATAATATCGGAGCCGTAGCTATCGTTTAAGACCAAAAACTCGCCTAGTACTGCCGAAAATGCCCCAGCATAGCACACCTGAACTTTGAGAAAATTGAAATTTAAGAATATTTTTTTTTGTCACTTTAATAATTATACCAGAGCAGAGAACTCTTTGGTTTTGACAATATCGAAGCCGTAGCTATCGTTTAAGACCAAAAACTTACCTTGAACTGCCGAAAATGCCCCAGCATAGCACACCTGAACTTTGAGAAAATTAAAATTTCAGATTAAATTTTAATAATTTTACCTGAGCAGAGAACTCTTTGGTTTTGACAATATCGGAGCTGTAGCTATCGTTTAAGACCAAAAACTTACCTGGAACTGCCGAAAATGCCCCAGCATAGCACACCTGTACTTTGAGAAAATTGAAATTTCAGAATTTTTTTTTGTCACTTTAATATTTATACCAGAGCAGAGAACTCTTTAGTTTTGACAATATCGGAGCCGTAGCTATCGTTTAAGACCAAAAACTTGCCTAGAACCGCCGAAAATGCCCCAGCATAGCACACCTGAAGTTTGAAAAAATTGAAATTTAAGAGTATTTTTTTTGTCACTTTAATCATTTTAACAGAGCAGAGAACTCTTTGGTTTTAACAAAACTGCAGCCGTAGCTATCGTTTAAGACCAAAAACTATCCTGGAACTGCCGAAAATGCCCCAGCATAGCACACCTGAACTTTGAGAAAATTAAAATTTCAGACTATTTTTTTTGTTACTTTAATTATTTCACCAGAGCAGAGAACTCTTTAATTTTTACAATATCGGAGCCGTAGCTATCGTTTAAGACCAAAAACTCGCCTAGAACTGCCGAAAATGCCCCAGCATAGCACACCTGAACTTTGAGAAAATTGAAATTTAAGAATATTTTTTTTTGTCACTTTAATAATTATACCAGAGCAGAGAACTCTTTGGTTTTGACAATATTGAAGCCGTAGCTATCGTTTAAGACCAAAAACTTACCTGGAACTGCCGAAAATGCCCCAGCATAGCACACCTGAACTTTGAGAAAATTAAAAATTTCAGAGAATTTTTTTTGTCACTTTAATAATTATACCAGAGCAGAGAACTCTTTTGTTTTGACAATTTTGGAAGGGTAGCTATCGTTCAAAACCAAAAACTTACCTGGAACTGCCGAAAATGCCCCAGCATAGCACACCTGTACTTTGAGAAAATTGAAATTTCTGAATATTTTTTTTGTCACTTTAATAATTATACCAGAGCAGAGAACTCTTTGGTTTTGACAATATTGAAGCCGTAGCTATCGTTTAAGACCAAAAACTTACCTGGAACTGCCGAAAATGCCCCAGCATAGCACACCTGAACTTTGAGAAAATTATCAGAATAATTTTTTTGTCACTTTAATAATTATACCAGAGCAGAGAACTCTTTTGTTTTGACAATTTTGGAAGGGTAGCTATCGTTCAAGACCAAAAACTTACCTGGAACTGCCGAAAATGCCCCAGCATAGCACACCTGTACTTTGAGAAAATTGAAATTTCAGAATATTTTTTTTGTCACTTTAATAATTTTACCAGAGCAGAGAACTCTTTGGTTTTGACAATATCGAAGCTTTAGCTGTCGTTTAAGACCAAAAACTTACCTGGCACTGCCGAAAATGCCCCAGCATAGCACACCTGAACTTTGAGAAAATTGAAATTTAAGTATTTTTTTTTTTTGTCACTTTGATAATTATACCAGAGCAGAGAACTCTTTGGTTTTGACAATATCGGAGCTGTAGCTATCGTTTAAAACGAAAAACTTGCCTAGAACCGCCGAAAATGCCCCAGCATAGCACACCTGTACTTTGAGAAAATTGAAATTTAAGAATATTTTTTTGTCACTTTAATAATTTTACCAGAGCAGAGAACTCTTTGGTTTTGACAATATCGAAGCCGTAGCTATCGTTCAAGACCAAAAACTTACCTGGAACTGCCGAAAATGCCCCAGCATAGCACACCTGAAATTTGAGAAAATTGAAATTTAAGAATATTTTTTTTTGTCACTTTAATAATTTTACCAGAGCAGAAAACTCTTTGGTTTTGACAATATCGGAGCTTTAGCTATTGTTTAAGACCAAAAACTTGCCTAGAACTGCCGAAAATGTCCCAGCATAGCACACCTGAACTTTGAGAAAATTGAAATTTAAGAATATTTTTTTTTGTCACTTTAATAATTTTACCAGAGCAGAGAACTCTTTGGTTTTGACAATATCGGAGCCGTAGCTATCGTTCAAGACCAAAAACTTACCTGGAACTGCCGAAAATGCCCCAGCATAGCACACCTGAACTTTGAGAAAATTGAAATTTAAGAATATTTTTTTTTTGTCACTTTAATAATTTTATTAGGGCTGAGAACTTTTTGGTTTTGACAATTTTGGAGCCGTAGCTATCGTTTAAGACTAAAAACTTACCTGGAACTGCCGAAAATGCCCCAGCATAGCACACCTGAACTTTGAGACAATTGAAATTTAAGAATATTTTTTGTCACTTTAATAATTTTACCAGAGCAGAGAACTCTTTGGTTTTGACAATACCGGAGCCGTAGCTATCGTTTAAGACCAAAAACTATCCTGGAACTGCCGAAAATGCCCCAGCATAGCATACCTGAACTTTGAGTAAATGCCGTTTCTGACAACGATTCATTTTGTTTTGTGTGTCGATAAACTGGTAAAATACGTATTGCTTGTGTCAGGAACTTTCTATTTCTACGTAATGAATCTATCCTGCGAGTTTCATTGTAATCGGATCGATTTGATATGCTAACGTGTGAAGTTAGCATATCATTTTGAAGAAAACAGTGACATCATTTTTTTTCCAAAAAATGATAGAACTATCGTTGAAAAGTATCAGGAACTCTAGAACTATTGTGCATGCTATAGGAACTCCAATAAAAACGTGATCTGCTCACACTTGATATGCTAACTTCACGCACCCATCAAATTCCAACTCCAGCGTTGGTGAACTTGGTATTTTTAGGGTTCCGTACGTCAAAAGGATAAAAACTGAACCCCTTATAGAATCACTCGCATGTCTGTCTGTCTATCCTTATAACTGAGGGATGACATGAGGGACAGGCAGATTTGCCCCGAAACCACTGGATCAATTGAGTTAGCGATGGGCGAGTCGAGTTGTCTGATTCGAATAACTCGAATCACTCCGCGGACGAGTCAACTCGAATCAATGTGCGCTGTGATTTGAATCAACTCGGCCTAGCGCGGCTCGGCCTTGCCTTCCGCCTGATCACAAACGCGTCCGCGTCGAGTCGAGTTACACTGACTCGACTCGAATCTTCGAGATACTTTTCACAAAAATGAACCTTATACCGATGCCACAAGGGTTCATTCCCTAGTTGCTTCATACCGCTATTTGACAGTATCTACTTATATTTATGTATATTGAAAATGAAAAAAATAAAGTTTTGCACCCTATGTTAATAAAAGGTCTTAGTGTGAGGATTTTACACTTATTGATACTATAAATATCTTACACAAAATACAGAAAATAGTTCCTTAGGTATAATTTACTGGAAAACTGTAAGAAATCTATAGTATTTTAAAGTATCATAAAAATCTCAATATTCGTATAATAACTCGCACATGGCAAGTTTTTTTTAAATATATATGTCATCTAACATTTATAATTTATATTATGCATAGTGTCACTACCTAAAAACAAAAATCTAAATGTTTTTTATAATACTATGATTTGTTCTGCAAAAAATAATGCGATAAGTAAGTGAAAGTTCGTCGTACTGAACAGGTAATAAATCTTTAAGTTACACCGAGTATCGTACCTTGAAATGAGACAATACTTATCACGTAAACCAGTAGGTAGTGGCATAAAATAAATATGCACAATAAACTTCGAGCCTAAGCTTCGTTCATTTACAATAGGATTACTGTTAGAATATCTTCAAGCCCAATAGGTACCAATAACTTAACAAAAATACATACAATACGGGGCATTTTATTGCGGGCAGTATCTACTTCTCGGTAGAAAAATATCACGTAATCCTTTAGATGCCCGCTGGGAGATGTGAAACAGAGAGCCGTCAAATAGGTCCCGAAAAATACAAAGAAATGAAAACGAGTGTCTCGTTATAATCGTAAATGTTATAATCATCTTAACGAGTCTTTTATTATAGCTCGTTTAAAAAAATAATTCGCAGGTATCGTTCATTCATTATACTGATAGTAAGTAGCCTACTTTAAATCTTAACATTTTGAATTTCTCAACAGCTAGATTAGTAAACCATAAGAAAATTATATTGAATTTATTCATAATCCACCACAAAATCCAGTATACAACAAATAAGAGCAGTTCCGTTGCGAGTGAGCTTTTGCGCATAATAACCCTTAGGGGTTTTTTTGTGGACATTGGTTAAACTTTCAGAAGTGTAAATAGTCTTATTTTGCTCAACGAGTGTTCGTTAAGAAAAAAATGTACACTGGGTGAATAAACTTTTTTCTGTCTGTTATTGCCATGGTTACGGTCGCCTGAGTCATTAAGATAATTTTGCATATAACCAGCGTGACTCAGGCGACCGTAACCATGGCAATAACAGACAGAAAAAAGTTGATTCACCCACCTTTATGTACTCTATATTTAGGCTTATATTTTTATTTTTGTTTGATTCTAAATTGCATAATTATTGTAATTGGGCCATTAAATTGAAAAAATATGCTAAGAACATTGTAAGTACCAGGGATCGGAAACAAATATATCCATATAATATTTCTATGTAATAAACGTCTAGTCTAAGCCTTCGCTCTGTTGTATTGAAAAAAGTATTAGGTTTAAATTATAAATATTGCAAGTACCAAAAAAGTTTGATAAATCTAAAGTTAACTCACAAGAGTAAAAAATACCACATGGTCAGAGCGTGTAAACATCAATAACAACATCCTAACTCCTAACTGGTACCTTATTGCTAATGCATATTACAATTTAATTCACGGTGTGCATAACCAAGGAGTAAGGACAATTGGGAAATGCCAATAGGTATTGTAAACCAATGTAGAGATTAGCGCAGGTAGATAAATAAAAGTGCTACCGTGAAGAGCATATATATGTACACACTAATAATACTAAAATACCACATGGTCAGCGGTAAACATTAATCAAAACATCATCCCAACAGGTATCTTATTACGAGAACTAACGAGCATACAACTCCCGGGGTGCAAAACTAAGGACAATTGGGAAATATCAATCGGTGTTGTAAACCAATTCAGGGATTAGCGCAGGTAGATAAATGAAATTGCTACCGTCAAGAGCATAGATATGTACACACTAATAATACTAAAATACCACATGGTCAGCGGTAAACATTAATCAAAACATCATCCCAGCAGGTATCTTATTTCGAGAACTAATGGGCATACAACTCTCGGGGGCAAAACTAAGGACAATTGGGAAATACCAATAGGTGTTGTAAACTAATTTAGGGATTAGCACAGGTAGATAAATAAAATTGCTACCGTCAAGAGCATAAATATGTACACACTAATAATACTAAAATACCACATGGTCAGCTGTAAACATTAATCAAAACAACATCCCAACAGGTATCTTATTACGTGTACTAACGAGAATATGAACTCCGGGGGCAAAACTAAGGACAATTGGGAAATACCAACAGGTGTTGTAAACCTATTTAGAGATTAGCGCAGGTAGAGAAATAAATCTATAAAAGTACTACAACCAAGGGCATAAATATGTACGTGGTGCATATCTGATAATTTGTAAAAATAGTATCATATATTTTACAGAATTTGGAATGCTGTCAACTCAATGTTTATTATAACAAAAACGGAGTTATAGTTTCATTGCCGAAACAGTTAATATCAAAATAAATCTAAAGTTAAGTAGGTAAACAAGAGAAAAAATACCACATTGTCAGGTAGATAAATAAAAGTACTACCGCCAAGAGCAGAAATGAACATGTACACATTAATAATAATAAAATACCACATGGTCAGCGCTAAATCATCAATCCCAACAGGTATCTTATCGTGAATGAGCTTACAACTCTCACGCCGCGGCCACGACATCGGTTTAAGGCGACCGGCTTAGCGGAAAATGGTGGTCCCTCTTGTACCCATATCGGCATCCCGCTCCAACTCATGGATTCGCTCGCCGCTGGTCGCCTTAGACCAATGTCGTAGCCGGGCCGTGAGGGTGTGAAGACTGTAATGTAAAGCTAAGGACTAATTGGGGAATGCCCGTAGGTGTTGTAAACCAATTGAGAGATTAGCACAGAAATAAATGTAAAAAAGTACTACATTCAAGGGCATATACACTATATATCTGATATTTCTAAGAAATGGCTTTTGGGCATATGTGATGTTTCAATAAACTCAATGTGTAATACTAATTACAACTACACACTTTAATAACGATTATTTTTTCATTGCTGTAATATGTAATGGAAAAATAAATTTAAGGTAGTAAACTAGAGAAAAAATACCACATGTTCAGCGGTAAACATCAATAATAACATTCCAACTATCACTAACGAGCATACAATACAACCCTAGAGTAGATAGTAAAACAAAGGACGATTGGGAAATGCCAATTTAGAGATTAAGGTACAAAAAAAAATGTAAAAAATATTGACTGTAAAAGTTTAGTATTTGCCCTTGATAGATATATAGATAAAATCTTTACATATTTAAACCAACAACCTCTCAAATAAAATAAAGAACATTATATTTTCTTAAAGCGAGATATAGGTCTTGTCATTATAATATGAGTACCTACAATCGATTTTACAATTACCTACTGGTACCCAATTATTAAGAATTCAATTAGTTTTTATTGTTTTTAAAGATATCACTTACTAAATAATCTACCATAATTCGATGCCTGTAAGCATCCAAAGATTACTTCAATAACATTTTTTTGTACTAGTAGATAATTTGCGAAAAAATTAAAAAAAAAATCCGCTTTCTGATTCAAAAATATTATAATACAAGGGCATACAAATAAATAACTAAACTCTATATTAGATGATTTTTTATTTATTTATCAGGTCTCAAATAAAATGTTTGTAACTGAAAACGATACTTTCTATAGTCCAGAATCCGTTTCAAGAAATATATGCCGTCATTTGTTAGCAATTATTCGTAGGATAACACGAATGTTATCGAATCGTACAAATGTAACCCAACTAAATCATGTGTTTTCAACAAAAAATAGTCTTATTTACATACCTATTACATATTAAGAACTGATTTTTTTGATGTATTTTTATTTTTATATGTTTCAAGGGTTTGGAAACAGTAGTGCTACATTAGTAAACGGCAGAAAGTATATCTCGCGGCGACATACTGTCGCACCAATCAGCACATGGTACCTCCTGATTTAATTTAATTGTTCCGCAATATTTTTTATACGCTACTGAAATAGAAAAAAAATTAAGAACTACTTTTGTACCTACCCTATTGTCTAAACATCAGGTCATCTATATATCATTCAAATAAAATAATTGCGAGCCTATTTCGTTAAGTTGCAAATATGCCCCCGATAGCGCGGCGTAGCCATAACTTGACCGCCGCCCTTATCTTCCAGAATATCCCCACTTAACCCTTGCCGGGCGGCCTATAAAAGCCTAATTAGCGTCTAATTTTGTCAATCGTGTTTGTACCCTTTCAAAGTTGCGACTGTCGGGAACTAAATCTAAATCAATTGGTGTAAACTCTGTGCAGTGTATTTATTATTTTTTGAGGAAAAGTTACATCCTCGATAATTAAAAATCAGTGAATATTGTGGAAAAAAAATTGCTTCAAAGAATACTGACATAACTACGACTAGTTGCCAGTTTTATTGCTGTTATACAAGGTATGTTTGCATAATGTTCATTTAAATGATTGTAAATTTCTACAAATATACAATATTGTAAAACGTTTGAAATACAGTGTAATGGTTAATGGGTATGTGATGCTGAAATTTGCAACTAGAAGTGCTACAAATCATTGTCGAAGTCAAATAATAGATGAGAATATGAATTTTCAGTAGAGGATCACAGACTATTATTGAAGGCTAACAATATTAATGGCTCAAGGCCAACATTTCCAGTTACTATAATGATATTAATGATAGCAAAAATTGTTTAGCTTATTGGTTTATTAGGCGACCATTATTTACGTTTTTTTATTTGCGGAATATTGCAATGGAATAATATTTATTTATTATTTATTTTCCAATGTGAAGCCTTAACTATTGAATTTTCAATATATGTTTATATTGCTATTATTCATTGATAACGTTATATAGGTAATTTAAAATGTATACTTGTGGGTTTCAGGACAGAACAGAGAAGATTATCATGGGTATCATAATGGCCGACCCTCTCACTGTCCTCCGGCAATATGTTGTGAATAAAAACCGGATAGTAGACCACGATGAAAAATTCTACTTTGGCTACTTATCGTGGCCGAAAAATGTTAAGACGAACTACGTTATTTGGAGGTAAGCATCCTTTATAATTTCATGTCAGCCTCCGTAGCCTAGTTGGTAGTGACACTGCCTACGAAGCTGGAGGTAAGAGGCTGGGGCATTCTTTGTGTATTTATTTATCACAAATGTTTGTTCCTTGGTCATGGCTGTCTATGTATTTAAGTATCTATATGTATCTATCTATTATATATATCGTCGCCTGGTACCCACATCACAAGCCTTAATTGAGCTTACCGTGGGACTAGGTCGATTTGTGTAAGATGTCCCAAGATATTTATTTATTTTATTTATTTATTTATTTATTTTATATTATGATTATAAAGATATCTATTCATTCATTTATTTATTTTCGTATTAATTATACATTCTCAGGTTTTAAATACAATAACAATCAATTTTACAAGGGGAATAAAAAATATGATATTTATTATTATAACTGTTGCATTTGCATAATTATTATTATGCAAATGCAACAGTAAATATTCATTTATTTCCAGGCCCAGAGGCGAGAGAGGCGCTAAGCAATATTATACATTGGAGACTCTTTTATACTTTGCTGCAAATATCCACCTACCCCACGGAGTATATGCCAGGCGAGCAATGGTAAATAACTTTTTTTTTTAGTTTAGTCATGTATGCATGGTGTATGCATTGAATGTTGTGTTCTAATTATCGTTTGTGTTTTAGGTTGCCGAAATTCCGGTGGTAAACCATCGAGATCGTAAGGAGTTGTTGGCTTACTTAACGGGAAAAACTTCAACTTCTCCTTCAATTGATAAAAGTGCCCCCATCAAAATTCCATCACGGGTAAGTTTTTAACTTATTGCAATCAAAAATTTTCATTCCCATGGTCCTGCTTTACTAACATCGAACTATATCATAATTCTATGCAATTAGAACAGAGGTGCATTTGTTTTGACTTGTACAATTTACTGACAAACCGAAATCAACTTTATTTCCTGCAGAGTAGATACAAATTTAAAGGATATTTTTGGAAATTTCTTCTGTATCTATTTTGGCTGGGCCTTAGGAGAATATGAGAGCAATAATAGTTGTAAGCATAATAGCCATTTTGTAACATTCGAGGACTGTCTATTTAAAAGGGCTTATTTCAACTCAACTCAAAACATTTATTCATGACACTACACTTTAGAGAATGAAAACAATTTCCACTTTGTCAATAGAAATTATTTTCCTTATGAAAGCATAGAAAAAAACCCAGAGTGAAAATAAGCCCTTTTGAAAATACACTCCTCATTTGATAGTGGCTATACATGTATAGTTGTAGAACAGACAGTCTTTCATTAGGAGATAACCTGACATTTTTGCTTCAGCGTATATGGGAGACCACATCATGGAATAGCGATGATGATGAACCAGAGGCAACAATCTGCGTAAAGAGTCGGCGGCTGGCTCGGTTCAATGGCACCGAAACGTATAGCTCGGACGACACTGCGGAGTAAGTCCATGGGAACATGTATTTTATTTTTTATTTTTTTTACCTATGACAAAGGTCTAAATATCGTTTCGTATTTCTAGGTCACTGTCATCCTCTGACTCTAGTGAAGAAGAGGAAGTTATAACAAGAAAAAGAAAAATGTATGTAAGAAGACCTAGACCCGTACTACAGAATATTGGACAAGTTGGACAAGTAAGTGATCGTCAAAAGTAGTATGCGATGTTAATAATTCCATATTGCATATTAATTTAATTACAGATGCAGTGCATAATCTTTTACCTTCGTATTTTCATGGAAACGTCCGTTCTGTTCTGTTGTTCTGTCTCAATCAACTTCAGTGTAATGGTTAATGTATATTGAAGCTCATTGTGACAGCAATAGGATTTCGGACATTTCCGTAAAAGTCCGAAGGCACATGATTATGTACTACACCTGTAACATGAACATTAATGCTTCTCAGCCGGTGGTAGGGTATTTTTACTAGTACCCGCCTGGTTGGCTACCACCGTACATTCGGTGTAAACGCCCGTGAAATGACTTACCTTCGTGTTTGCCATGTTTCGGGGTCAGCCGGTGTATTTACCAGCATCTAGCGGGCCAGCAAGGCGGTGGCAACTAACAGGTTACTGATTGTCTCCTGTTCGTTGCCGCCGCGATTTGGGCTCTACTTTTCACTTACGATCAGGTGGAGTGGAGCCACTTTGTTGTGCCAACGTTATTTTTATTGGGTCGGCAACGCGCATGTGACACCCTGAGGTTGCAGGCGCCCATAGGCTACGGTGACTGCTTTCCATCAGGCGGGCCGTATGCTTGTTTGCCACCAACGTGGTATAAAAAAAAAAATGGTCAGTAGAAAAGTGAATTTAAACTTCTATATCGAATTCAATTATAATTAGCCACTCTTTCAATACTAATTAATATTTGTTTTTTGTACAGGTATATCCTGAAAGAAACATTCCAGAGCCTAACGAAGAACCGCCGATGAAACGTCATGCGGGTTCTTCTCGACTACAGTGCAGAAGAGACCAAGAGCGGTTCAACGCTAAAGAAGGTGATATTTTCAATATTCTTTGCAAAAAACCAATTGGTTGAAAATGAATTAGATACTTAATTATTCTATCATTGTATTTTAACTGTAATGTTTGTATTTATTTATATAATGTCTCAATTACCTCAATCTGAAGTCAATAGACACTTGAGATGGAAATATAAATATGTTGTTTGTATTTTTTATTCAAGTGTAAATTGTCATTTCAAAAATTTCAATACATCGTATGCTTATTATTTCAGTGTACGTTGACGTCAAAGATTACATTACGATTTAGGTGCCAAAAATATATTAACTTTATTTGGACATTAAGGTCGTGTAAATATATTTTTGGCACTTTTAAACCGTAATGATATCTTTGACGTCGACTAAACAATCTCGCATTTATATTTCGAGTAAAACTCGCATAATTATTTGTTCTTAAATAACGCATTTTTCCGCGGTGTATGCTATATCTGTACTAAATTATATTTTACCGTAAATATTATTGCTTACAGAAACCGAGGGATGCAAAATCATGGGCTCCTTTCAAGGCATAATATTGAAGTCGGGCGTGGAAGACCAAAACACCCCGTCCTCATCGCGCGTCCAGAGAGATCCGAGATTGCAGCACTACGTAAGTGTTTATTGAATGATTTATTATTATTGGTCTGTAGCATAGTTGGTAGTGACCCTACCTACGAAGCTGGAGGTTCCGGGTTCGAATCCCGGCGAGGGCATTATTTGTGTATTTATTTATCACAAATATTTGTTCCTTGGTCATGGCTGTCTATGTATTTAAGTATCTATATGCATCTATCTAATATATATATCGTAATTGAGCTTGTCGTGGGACTAGGTCGATTTGTGTAAGATGTCCGAACATATTTATTTATTATTATCACTAAAAAATATTGATGAATTCCACGAAAAAGTCCACCGGTGTCCCGCACAAACACGGTTTTTCTTAAAATTGTGGGTTTATCGAACGAACACCTCTTTCGTGACCAGAGGAGTCAAAAATTGCTAATAACTCGGAAGAAAACACTAATATACACGCGTTCGTACGGGACAGCCCATGGAATGCTCCTAATCTATAAGTTGTTTATGTTACACCAAGTTGACACTGAGATTTTAAAATATGAAATAACACTTTTTTTTTCTTGTTACAGGTCCAGTGGTCTAGTGATGAATAACTCTCATCATCCGTTGCTTTCACCGTCCCGTATATTACTCTTATGTGGTCTACATATCGCACCTCATGTTGAGGTTTCACTCTAATTTTATGAAATTAAGACGATAGTGGAGACATCTCCATAGAAATAGTATTATTTTTCACTAAGTGTATTAAGGACCGTATCGAATTATAAGTAGACAAGATAAAAGTGACACAACTTTAATATTAAGTAATATTTTGAAATAAAACAAAAAATAAATTAAAATGTAACACTTTTTCTAGAACTATGTTCTAAAGAGACTGCCATAGAATCCCTATTTAGCCGTCAATCTTACTTTCTTCTGGATGTCCTTCATTCGATTTTGGACGACAACATTTGCTATATTTCCTGACACCCTGTTCCACTTTTTTTTAAGTCGTCGGCTGATGTTGCAGCTCTGGCATTTTTTGTAGCTGCCGCTTAATAAAAGCCAAGTACCTTTCGATTGGGGGTACTTCAGGGCACTTGGAGGGATTCATGTCTTTTTCGACTATATCAACCTTCTTTGTTTTATGCCATTCAAGGGTGGCTTTCGAGTAATAGCATGACGCCTAATCAGGCCAAAACAAAGTAGGCATCCTATGCTTTTTAATGAGAGGCAGCAGTCTTATTTTTTAAATACTCTTCTTGGTATACTTCAGCGTTTAAACTACCTGTGGTGAAAAAAAATTGAAACGCATGCTACGTTGACAAATTGCTTGCTATACGAGTATTATTTACCAATTTTTTCAACACTGATGGCTGTATCTTATTTAGAGAGAATTTTTCCAGCGGGCATGGTACAATACTAAGGTCCAGGGGTCGTTTATAAATCTAGTTTGCAGTACATTTCGCCGTCCATGATAATACATTGCTTTTTCTTAGTCAGCACATGATCATACAGTTTACTTGTCCGTTTTCTAACTGATACGACTTTTTTTCATCTCTTTTAAGTTGTTTCTGTTTTTTATATGTCTTTAGATTACGTCTCTTTTTAATTTTTTGTATCATAAAAGACGGAGTGTTCGCTTTTTTGGTAGCATTGGACAGAAAGAGTTGGATTTTGTAAAAATATTCGTACTACTTTCTTATGCAACGCTGGGTCCCATGGTCCCTGTTTTCTTCCACTCTTGGGCAGATATTCTAAAGTTAAAGTGTTGGCGAACTTATTTATCGGTTTGTATATGCCTGCAGAAGTGAACTTATACTTTTTAACGAGCTTTCTTATTGTTATGCCCTTAATTTTACACCAGTCGTCCAAAATTATTTTCCGTGTCTCTAAGTTAATCAGATCCATTTCATTGATTTTAACGGAATGACATATTGTTTCTGACCTTAAATCATACCTATTAATAGGGTTCATAATATACTGAACAGTTTTTGTTATATAAAGTTGAGTATACGTATTTATATGGCCCTAAAGTTGTCTACTTACATTTAGATACGGTCCTTAGTTAAGAAAATATTGTACTTTTAATTTAATTGTGATTGACGTATCTTTGCTTCTTTCTTTATTTAAACATTTTAGAATTAATGATTAAATAACTATGTGCAATAAAATAATATTTACACTAAGAATTAAGTAAACAATGTATAAAATGAACAAAGAGGCATAGATGAGACTTAATGAATATGACTGATATTATGATCTTGACAATATAATAGTTTAGAAAATGTAAATAATAAGTAGCACCTAAGTTGATCTGATGTATTTATATTATTTTGGATTACTCGTATTCAATAAATAAATTAATCAATCCAGAATGTTCTTTTCATTTATGTACTTACTCTATGAAATTGATGATAATGTGTAATTGAGCTTTTTCACGTTTAGGGACACCAGTATGCTTAGCACATGATTCGTACACACACACACACACACACACATGATTCGTAGCACATATTGGCTATATAAATAAAAGATGGATGGATAGTCTATCTCGCGGCGACATATTATCGCACTAATCCTTAGTTAAGCCTACATAACAGCGTGAATTAAAATAGAAAACCTTAATTTTAGTCAGGTTTGTAACAACAATTAAGGACCAAATTTAATGAAAAGTTTAGTTCTGGTGTTACTTTTATAAAGAATAAGCGATCCAGGGGAGAGGCCTTTGCCCAGCAGTGGGACACCAATATAGGCTAGGAAAAAAAACATTCGATATTATAATATAAAAATGCAGATTAAGCCCTAAATTAAATACAATATTTTAATTATCGTTACGAACCTGACTGTAATTAAGGTTTTTTAATGTTACACTAATTGGGTGTCCCTAAAAGTGAAAATGCCACAAGAGCTAAAAACGGAGAAAAAGAAGCAATAGTGTAGAGTCCCTGATGAGTTTAAATGAGATGTTATCAGTTAAAAATAATGAATTAATTTTAGTTTACAATTTTGCTATGTGTAAGTACATACGTCTTTATAGTAGGTAGGTAGTCTTATCTGCCTTTTAGATAGAAAATATATCCACAAATCCTTCAAACGCTGACTGTGAGACAAATAGTGATAACTCTGCCAAATCGGTAACGAATGACACAAGTAAATTAATGCTAAAGTAAGGGCGTCGAAACTGCAAGACATTAACTCTCCATCGGTACCTTGACTATGAAGTACCATCTGTAGAATATAGTTTGGATCACATCACATCACATCTTTTTTCTCGCGTAGAATATGATACGTAGATAAAAAACAGATTTTACGTAATGGTTTTAATGCAGGCTACGGTACAAATATTTGTACTAAACAATGAATTTAAGCTTCGCGTAATTAATTGAAATAATTAGATTATAAATATTAGATGTCATATACCAAAGAAAAACGACCAAGATCACCTAATGTCCGAGGTGGGGATCGAACCCACGTACTCAGCTTTCGCGGCTGATGCCTGTACCCCTCGGCCACTCGGTCTTAGTAACCACCGGTCAAATTTCTCGGGTATATGCAATCCCTTACAAGGCTAGGCGCCTTTGACCATTCTCTAAGGGCAAGCAATACATGCCTGCACCTAATATTAGAATACTTTACAGTTTTCTAGAATAGCTAGAGAGAGCTGGTGCTGCCATCTTTTGTACGTATTGCGAAAACACAAATCGAATTATTTATTAACCAAATATTTTTGATTTGTAGGTACTTTTAATTTTTCCCCAGTAGTCACACTACTTAATACTGTATAAATTATAAATATTAGATGTCATATACCAAAGAAAAATGACCAAGATCACCTAATGTCCGAGGTGGGGATCGAATAAGTTTGAAATAATTAGATTTAAACTATAAGTTACCGGCGAGCAGGTACTACAAAAGTTACAAACCCTGTTTGTACAAGCCATTATCGCAGTTTCATTTACCTTTTGGATATTCATTTACATTCTAGATAAAAATAAACGCTAATCCCTTAAATGCTTACTGTGAAATAATAAGGGTAATAAATAAATCGGTACCGAATGACACAAACAAATTATCATATGCGTCATTGTAAGTAGAGTCTAATTATTCCGAAACCTCTCTCAAATGAAATCTAAAATTGGATAGAAAATCATACACACATGTATGATTTTGTGCCGAATGATTTATGAAAAATCGCTTACCTCAGTCGAGACTAGAATCGGTCAAATGTGACAAAAAATAACGTGCCGTATTTTATGATGCGTTTTCATGATGATGTTGATGATGAAAATAATGAAAATCTGGTAGATCACATATTTTACTAAAAATAATTTAAAGTGACACGAGAAAAAATATCATATGGCGGGAGCGGTAAATATCAATAACGACATCCCAATAGGTATCTTATCGCCAATGCATACAACTGCACTTTTAGGTCGCGTGGTCCGATTGACTAGTCCGATCAATCAGAATACGAATAATTTTATTTCCTGTTGGCCCGATTGATCGGACTATTAGGACTTATCAAATCCTGTCAGTCCTACTATCGGAATAATAGGATCTTAAAAGTTCGTCTAGTTCGATTGATCGAACCACAAGACCTTGAAAAATCCTCTTAATCCGATCACACAATTTTTATTTTTCCTGTTTGTCCGACCGGTAGTTCTATGGTTAATTTTGTAATCTACCAACATCTCACAAGTGTTTTCTAACTTTTGACGCGGAAAGTCACTACCACGAAATAGCGATTTTGGGGGAAATATCTAACAAATAATCTTAAGAGCCCTTATTCTCTAAAAAACACTCAGGGATTTAGCCTGTTTTCGAGCATGATGATAATGAATATAGTAGAAAATTGGTATATCACATCATCATCATCATCAGCCTATGATAGTCCACTGCTGGACGTAGGCCTCTCCTATTAACTATGCGTATAGACGCATTAGGGGGTAAATACCCATAATCAAGCCAGCCTCTGTAGCCTAGTTGGTAGTGACCCTGCCTACGAAGCTGGAGGTTCCGGGTTCGAATCCCGGCGAGGGCATTATTTGTGTATTTATTTATCACAAATATTTGTTCCTTGGTCATGGCTGCGTATGTATTTAAGTACCTATCTATATGTATCTATCTATTATATATATCGTCGCTTGGTACCCACATCACAAGCCTTAATTGAGCTTACCGTGGGACTAGGTCGATTTGTGTAAGATGTCCTAAGACATTTATTTATTTATTTATTATTATTATAATCGCCACGCTGGGCAAGCGGATTGGCGATCGTAGTAATGTGGCCACTATGATGACGCTGCTGCCTATCAACAATATTTTGTCAAATAATGGTCAGTGACACTCCAGTCCCTTAGTCGACTCTTACGACACCCGCAGGAGGAGTTGGGGTGGTGACAAATGTATTCTTACTGCCGTCACCACAAAAGTTAAATACGCAATAGAAAAAATACCACATGGTCAGAGCGGTAAACATCAATAACAACATCCCAACAGGTATCTTATCGGTAATGACCATACAACTCCCGGGGTGCGAAATGCAAAACAAAGGACAATTGGGAAATACCAATAGGTGTTGTAAACCCATTTTGAGATTAGCATAGGTACAGAAATAAATGTGAATAACTATAGTAGTCGTTGGTCGAGTCGAAAGTCAAGGGAATAAATTGGGTCTTGCATATTAAAATGAAAAATGACACACACCAATAAAAGTTAATTTAAGTATTTTATGGTTAGTGAAAATGACAAAGTGGAAAGTTTTAATAAAGATAGTCAAAAATAAAATGTATTTTTACTCAACCGAACTTTGAACGCTGAAACGTATTCAAAGCGTAAGGATTAGTTACCTATGTTTTTATTGAAAACGGGTTCCTTAGGATTAGGTACTATTTTGTGGTATACTATTTTATCTAGAAACCATTTTGACAATAATATATGTATTGGTACCTATCAATAATTGCTCAGTACCTATATACGTCAAGATGGTTTATATTTGTTTTTAAAGAAATCAAAATCACTGTCTTAATAATGCAGCATAGCCCAATGCCGGACAATTTTGGTGAGGTTCCGCTTTAAAATGTTTATAGGTAAAGTAGATAATACATGAAATTGGATAAAAACCATAAAAATTATCAAATACCTATCAGATGAAAATCATACACAACTTAACATGACCTAAAAGCTTGTTTTATATTTTCATACACTATACATACAGAAATAACAACAGAGATGTGCAAAAAAGACATAACGATACGTGAAGTCATTGTTACCAGCCTATATAGTCTAGGATCCGTTACAATAAATACCCTAACCCGTAGTTAACACAAATGTTAACATCTTTTACAAATCGCACAAAGGTGAGCCAACTGAATCATGTGTTTTAAAAATAAAATAGGCTCAGCTTAAGACCGGCCGCCGAAGAAACGTTTATTTTGAATATTACTGGGCGGGTAGGATGTATTCGGTGCGGTGGGTTTCGACCTGTATTATGTATAAGGACAGTTAAAACAGTGTTTATTTACTGTTATTTTATATTACTTTGTTCGCAGTATACGATTTGAGGTATGTATAATGCATATCTGATACCAATAAGTTTAAATTCTTATTTTTTTGTTAACAAAAGGAATAAATGGGACCCTTATAGGATCACATTGTTTTATTTCTTCGTACCTAATATTTCCCACATAGGAAAGCTAAATATAATAGGTACAAGCCCACTTTATAGTTTTCTAATAAAATAGGCTCGCAAGGGTTGCAATTATACGACAGCGCGCGATTGCCATAAGTTCACCGCTGTCCTTATCTTTGAAAATATCCCCACTTAACCCTTGCCGCTTGCAGCCTTTAAAAGCTTAATTTGCTTCCAATTTTGCCAATCGTAATTGTGCGCCTTCAAAGTCGAGACAGAGTCCGAGTCCGGTCCTGTTGTCGTATAAATTGAAAATAAAATCAACTTTTGAGAAACCTGCCCGGTGTTTTTATTATTTTGGAAGATCAAGTTAACGAAATACAAGTTAAACTGATCATTCTAAATTAGTGAAAATTGTGCAAAAAATTTATTTGAAGTGTAGTTGCCACAGTTTGATTGCTGATAAATAAGGTATGTTTGCCTATTTAATTAATCCATACATCACATGTTTTTATGAATATACAATTTTGTAAAGTTTTGTCATACTTACATTAAATCAAATCGAAATCTTTATTTACATTTCGATTTGATTTTCTATATCTAAAAACATTATGAAGTATGTGGTGCTGAATTCCCTAACTAGAAATCTCCCGTGTAATTTAAAAAGTCATTATCGAGATCTACATTATAATAACAGATGAGAATATGAATTCCCAGTAGCAGATCACAGACTATTAGTGAATGCTAGCTAAAAGATAACAATAAAGCATGTACCGATAAAAAACTGTAAATTTCAAATAATAAAATCGGATCGATATAGTTAGGTAGATATAATTTCATGCTTTGGAAATTAACCAGGAAGTCTTAACTTAGCCGACTGTAGTACTTTTGTGTCACTACTGCATTTCAGGTACTCACAGTACAGCTTCTTCGAAACCTCTTCCAAACTATCTTTTCCAAAAATTTTTTTCTTGTTTTGTATGCAGTTTTCTAAATTATGGGACTGTTTACTGTTGTCAATATATCTGGCTATTCTTCCCGTGTTCCTTAAGATATCCTTGACTTATGCATACTATCCTTGATACCTTTTGGCACTGATTTCGCTTCATAAAACTATTCCAAAGAGACTAAGATTTGTATAGGATTAAATAATTGATTAAAGACCCATAACATTTTCACATAATATGTGACATCATTCCCTTTACAGAGTATTACTGCGCCCAAGGCAGGGGTATATTAAAAAAAAACATGGAGATTGACCAGAAATATAGGTCACTTTCGCAGAACACGAAATCGTGCAGTGGAGAATAAAAAAAAGAGCTTGGAAAAACAGATTTCGAAGGGGTTCTGGAGAACTTGTATTGTGAATACTGAAATTGCAGTAGCAACAAAAAAGGACCAAAGTTAGCTAATTTAAGACCTCCTAGTTAATTACAAGAAATTACAGGTTTTTAACTATATTGACGCGATTTTTTCATTTGAATTTGCCAGTTTTTTATCGGTACACCTCTTAATTTTAACAAGGGTTACTAAAAATTCAGTTGTCACCCTGTAATTTATAGTGACATGAAATAGGTTTCTAATTTACTGATGCGAGGCTTTTCATGCCGTCACTATCTCTAGTATTTCCAAAATGTTATTGCTATAATGTAATTGGATAACGTTATGTAAAATGTATAACGGTTTTGGCTTTCAGGACAGTAACAGAGAAGATTACTATGGGTATCATAATGGCAGACCCGCTTACAATACTTCGGCAATATATTAGCAACAACAAACAAATAGTAGACCGCGACGATAAATTGTATTTTGGATACTTATCGTGGCCTAAAAATGCTAAGACGAACTACCTTATGTGGAGGTAAGCATCGCATGCCAATTGACGAGTTATTAAAATTATATGATCCTCCTAAGGCATTCATAAAAGAGAAATTTTAAAAAAAACATTGAAATGTTTACCTACTCGGCAGAAAAAAAAAATCATTAAGTCTTGTATACACGAGGTGTCTTAATATGCAAAAAACGCACTGCGTGTAAACCCGAATGCGTTTATAGGGAATAGACAATATAGACTTATCTCGACATCTGTAAGGTAGGGGCTTAATGGTGTGTTCACGACCATGTAAATGACAAATAAAAGTACGGGAGTAGAAAAAAATTGTTTCATGATAATAAGTACTACAGGAGGATATAATATTTACATTCTTTAACGCAAATCATTTGTTTCTTTCTAGACCCAGGTGGGAGAGAAACGTCAAGGAATATTATACGCTAGCAAGTCTTAAGTATTTTATGGACAATATCAATCTACCCCATGGAGTGTATATGAGGCGAGCACTGGTAATTATTAAATTTAACTTTTTTTTAATGAAATTGCATTCGTGTGTTGTGTTCTAATTATTATTTGGATTTTAGGCTGCCAATATTCCTGCTGTATACCATCGAGATCGTAAGGAGCTATTAGATTACTTGACCGGTAAAACTGCATCATCTGCCTCAATTGATATACACGGCCCCAAGGAAATTCCATCTCGGGTGAGCTATTATGATTTTTTCTCAAGTCTCTTCAATACATACAGATAACTTATTAAATTGTATGCCCTGCTGCGAATTCAGATATTAGAAAGAAAAAAAAAATAACTGGTGGATACCAGTCTGAGCAATAGAGGCATATAATAATCTTATTTTTCTGTTACAAATTCAGCGTATGTGGGAATTGAAACCACGGTACGAGAAAGATGATGAATCGGAAAGCGACCAACAGAGGGCTAGACAGCAGTTGGGTGCTCAGTTGATTGTCAAGTAAGTCGATTTATATTATATACCTACAAATATTGGTATTTTTTAATGTATAGTAAATAATGGTCTAATATTGTGATTTACTTGCAGACCACCGCCAGAATCACCTGACTCTAGCAGTAGCGACGACGACCAATTTTTACCGAAACGATTAAAAATTGATGTCAGAACACTGCCCATTGAAAAAGTAAGTGAACTATGTAATGTATATGACATACCTTCACTTGTTATTAATTTAATGAGCAATCAATATATGGAAATGATAATAAGACGGTGTTTCTACAAGTTATTAGTTAATGGAAATCCTCAATAGCTTAAACTTAAACTGAATAACATTATAATTAACAACTCTTTCACTAGGTGCTTTCTTAATTTGAATGATTATCTAATGACTCCGTAATTGTACCTTATAACGTTAGTTTTATTTCCAGGTATTTTCCAACGAAAGTACTCCGGAGTCCGAAGAGGAATGGCCGGTCACGTGTTACGCGGGGCCGCGCCCATTACAGTACAGCAGATACGAACAGGAGCGATTCAATACTAATAAAGGTTAACATGTTTTTTTTTTATGAAAATTGGTAAACAAAATGGTTGATACTATACCGGGTGGCCCATTCAATTCGGTCAGTATGGGAAAGTTTGAAACTATAAGACATAAAAAGATTTGTCCTTAGGGACCATGTCATTGATTTTGATAATAAGGAAACTGCGCTGATAAATACGAAAAAAAAAAAATTTTTTTTTCTTAACATTTACACAATAAACACCTAGTAAATAAATTTAAGTACGTGAAAACAATGAATTCCATTCATTTTAGACATCGTGTTTCTTAGAGACATTTACTGCTTAAGACCTACACAAGACCTACATGTTTATTTTTTCAAAACAACCGGGTTCGATTCCCTGGCTGGGTACAGTTTATTTTTGAAATGTATGAATGCAGTTTTTCTTTTTATCAAAATCGGTGACATGGTTCAGAAGAACAAATCTTCGTATGTCTTATAGTTTCAGTCTTTCCCATACTGACCGATTTGAATGGGCCACCCTGTATAGTCGCAAATATTTGTATGAATGCATCAATTAGCTCAAATGCGATGCTTTTTTCTCTTTTCTTTGAGTGATCTGGGTGCTTAGCCAAGTTGCCAATCGCTAACGCTGAGTAGCGTATCGTAGTTTTCACTCTCTGTCACTCTTTCATATTAGTGTGACAAAGACAGGTAGTTCGCGTAGGCAGTAGGCCTTTCGTTTACGATTGACGATTAACCGTTAGCGATTGGCAACTTGGCTAAGCACCCTGAGGGGCTACCGCGATTCAGTTTACGACCTAATCTGAATCGCAAGGTGTCAGTTTCATAGAATAACTGCGAAAAACTAAAGTGAATCGCGTTTAAGACGTCACGGTCCCTGAGACAGAAATATAAATATAAAACACTTTTCCATCCAAATTTTATATCACTATTATTATTCAATCCATATAAATGATGATTTTAGTACAGATGGTGTACTTTTTAGGCTCTAGTGCGAGAAGTGGGTCATTTTACGTCAGGTCCAAAATTTCGGAGGGCCATCTGTACTAAAAAACGTCGTACGAGACACTCCCTGTCGGTCGTGTTTTAAAGCATCGCCACTCGTTTCGAATTTCATGTTTTTCGCACTTGTGTTGTTGTCGTAATGTACTATTTTAATCAGCGTACATTTTATACCACTTTTCAGTTTATTGTTTATATTTGTTCTTAAAAGTAACCCTACATATTATTGCATACAGAAACTGAGGGATTCAACATCAACATCAGGGGTTCCTTTCAAGGCATGATATTGAAGTCGGTGGTGGAAGAACTAGACACCCCGTCTACATCGCGCATCCAGAGAGATCCATTGCAACATCACCTCGTAAGTGTTTTATTATTTGTTTTTATAAAATCACACGCATTTGGTCAGTCGTTTTTTTCACTTCCATTTTGTAAATCATATTCTTGTACATTTAAGTTATTCAATGGTCTATTTAATTGAACACCTATTGTATATCGCTATATTCGTACTAGAAACAGAATTTTAACCATGGAACTAAAACTATTATCTTCTTGTTACAGGTACCAAATGAAGAATAGATCTCATCTACATTTGCTTTCACCAGTTTCCATATCATATTACATAGTATTGTATACTACATAGTAGTTGCCAAAATGCATGTTTGCGGTTCATTGTAAAGTCACGAAGTATAGCCCGTAAAATATCTAATACGACCTTATTTCGAGAGACATAAGGTCGTTTTTGATATTTTATAGCATTTTTGTGTTGTATACGATAGCTGATGACGATTATCTATGTATATTTTTAAATAGTTAAGAAAATGTTATACTTTGAATTTATATTGACGTATCTTTGCCTTCTTGTTTTTATTTTATTATTATTGAAATTAAGACTATTAAATAATGCAAATCGAATGTGCAATAAAAAATACGAATTATTTAATAAAAGTTTTGCGATATAAACAAAAAGGCATGGACAAAATGAACATGACTGATTTTTTAAAATGATTTATGTGTTTCGAATAATAAAACTAGACTTCGTGATTATGTCGTGAGAACACTTTAGAAGTATATAAATATGATCTGATGAACACTTTAGAAGTATATAAATATGATCTGATGTAATTTTATTTTTCATTAATTCTCATCGATTCGTGTATGAATTTAAAAATAAAGACGTTTCCGATATATATGTCTTTTATTCATGTTCGCTATCGTATTCCCTAAAATAATGCTACCCACAAGGCAATAGTAACATCAGACCCGGCTCAAGAGTGCCTAAGAAGTCATTACACTTACAGACTGCGGTATAAGAGATAGATAAGAATAACGCGATAATTATATTGATGTTCTGCTAACACTCTTGTGAGTGACCGAAATAGCAAAAATATCGATTTTATTCATAGACCAGTAGGCTTAGCACAAGAGTGCGACAATATGTCGCCGCGAGATAAACTATCCATCCCTCTTTTATTCATATAGTTAGTAAAAAATGAAAAATGTATCTCACGGCGACATACTGACATACCAATCATGTGCTAAGTCTTCTGATTGAAACTAAGAGATAATATTTTTTTTCTAATTTAAATATCTCTTAGTTTAGAAATTTAATAACACATGTTACATGTTAGGGAGTAAACCAATAGTGGCACAGATAAACGCAATTAACATCCAAGAGGCGAAACGGTATGTCGTGACACTGACGACAGGCAATCGTGATCTTTAAGCGGAATTGAACTTTACGGCGCCCACGTAAGTTCCTAAGACTGCCGTAGTTGTCGGCCAGTGCCGTTATTGGCGTCGTAGTCACTATTTCCCGTTGTCTATGACCGACTATGGCGGTCAAAAAGTTAATTTCTAGTGTAGTCTCAGATTTCTAAGAATGATCTTTCGACATTTTAGAAATGACCCTTATATCTATGAGGTTAAGGCTATCGAAAAAATGATAAGTCTTACTCAAATACACCGTATTTTTTTTCAATTCCGTTAAATTTAATAGGTCGCTTGGTATGTTAATTGGACCTACCTGTGGCCTATACCACAAAACTTTACAAGCGTACAATTCTACAAAATTGTATCAATTCCTAGACAAAAAGTTGACAATTTTGTAGAATTGTACGCTTGTAAGGTTTTGTGGTATAGGGGCCTGGTATATAGATTTTGGTAGAACACGAAAAAAAAATTTTTTTTCATCTTCATACATAATAAATTAAATGGTAAGTGTGAGAGAACCTTAAGAATAACATAAAAATTAAGTTCAGGTGACTGACGGCACATGTCAAATAAGTAGCATTAGGATGTAATAAAGGTTGCAATATACTTGTTCAGTCATTAAACTTATTTGTTTAATAACTCAATAACAGTAAGAGTTAAGGTACTCGTTTCTTAGAGAAATTTATTATTTTTGACCTAAATAATCTTCCCTTTAATTTACCGGAAATCAATAAAAACACGGTGTATAAATAAGGATTAATATACAGGATGATTCTAGGGTCATGAGCAGGAATGAACAGAGTACTAGGAACGGTCACGCTGAACAACGAAGAGCCGTTTTTGCCATTTTGGCTACGGACCGCTAAAAAGGGTGAGGTTTATAATACGACTTAGAGATGACCAGGTACCAAAAATTTGCAATGGGTTGCTATTAAGGGTGATTACAATAATTAGACGTATCTACAATTTGTAGATAGTAAGGGTAAACGCTAATCCCTTAAATACATTAAAAAGTGGGAAGCCCGCACACAATGATAATAATAAATTAACACGTGGGTCATTACAGTAAGTAGCTAAGTAGAATCTTATTATCTTATTATTAAGGTCGTTAACGCTGCATAAATAAAATTGGCGTTTCATACAGCAACACGTGAAAATACGTATTATTTCGTAACAATGAAATATCAAAACATCGTAGAGTAATGACTAGATATATCACAATGAAATATGTGGTATGCAAATCACTTATGCCTACAATATTTGATATAAGTAACTAACAAAACCATAAAAATAAATTGAATATTACTTGCGGCTTTACATATTACGAAAAAAGGCGAAAACTGGCAGACCACATTTGAGTAATAAAATAACTGTTGAAAAATAAAACCTTAGTACACTTGAGCAAAAACACCACATGGACAGCGGCAAACATCAATAACAACATCCAAAAGGAAATCTTATCTGTTATGAGCCTACAACCCTAGGGTAGCAAATCTAAAGACAATTGTTAAACACCTCTTTTTGGTACCAATTTAGGGACTAATGGTGCAGGTATAGAAATGTAAACGTACAAATAATACACAGTCAAGGGCTTAAATATTATAATATAATACACTTTTAGATTGGAAGCAATTAATTCTATATGTGATCCTTATTGGTGAAAAGGTCCTACTTAGTCGGTTTGGACTTATGGCATGTTTCTAAGACTGCGTAAGCTATATATTGATGAAATATTGAAGTATTTTAGTAGTTTTGAATAGATAAAACACTGTAGGAAATGTTTTAATGCTACCTGAAACAGAACATAATAATATGCAATAGGTTTAAAATATAACCTATAGCCGCAATATATAAGGTCCTAATTTATTAGTTGCAGATATTTTAACACATGATACTTTACATTAAAATAATTAACTTTAAATATAAATTAAGAAATCTTTTCATGTAATTTTTTTCATTTCAATTTCCTAACAAAAAAAATCATCATGTGTGCATTATCACATGTCACAATAACACTGTCTGTCATGTCATCAAATGACACAATCCAACGGAAAATAACATGACATTGACAATGAAGTATTTAATTTATCGACGAGAAGTGGCCAGTTCCAGTTAAGTGGTACGTAAAAGAGGTACTAGAATCTGTTCAATGAGTTTTCATTTAATAATCACATAAACAGGGTGTTTTTACGTAGGAAATTTGTTTTTCCGTTTTCTCCAAAAAAACATCGTAAAAGCTATAATGTTTCACGGTTTAATATACTCCAGAGACCGAGTATTATCAACTGTAAAAATATCTGCATCTAATAAATTAGGACCTTATATACCGAAAAATATTGCAAGCACTTAGATAGGCCCTAGGCAGTCTTACCTACTTATATGTATCTATCTTTTGTTTGGTAGAGGGGTAAAATACCTCTTGGATGGCTACAGTTGCAGCGAAAAGATGGGTAAGCGGTGCCGAATGACACAAATATCATTATAGTTGGTATCTAAGTTGAATCCTATTATTCATAAACGTCTCTGTAATCAAATTTAAATTACTATAGAAGTTCGTATAACTTTTAAGTTTTCGAGGAGTTTTAAATGATGTCAACTTCGAACAAATAAAACATTGAAGCCGCACGTCATATTAAAATGTCTTTCAAAAACGGACCTGAATTTTAGTTGACAAGTGTCACCATCTTCAAAAAAAAAAATCATTACCGATAATGCGTCACGGTAATGAATTTTTAATATCAACCTATAAAAACTTAAACCGCCATTTAATAATAGTTTTGATTGGCTATATTCCATAAACATTTGTCAAAGATGTTGCGCCGAAATATGCGCGGTGTTAAGAAATGCGCTATGTTCTGCCCATCTTGGCACAATTGACAAATGACAATTGTTTTTGGGGACATTTTTGAACTGGCGTTAGACGTCCATGTTATATATGGTCGCAGGATGTCAATAAGATGTTTGTATTTCTGTAGAATGAGATTACCGATAATCCATAAATTGTTTACAACAGTGGACGGTAAGTAACCAAAACAATAAAAATAAATTGAATAACGATATTAAATGTACTTACTACCACTTTTCGGGTTCATAATCAGGGAATAAACCCAAATAAGGCAAAATCACATTTTATGCTGATTGCTGAAAAATGTATTAAGGTAAGGTAGGGTTCTTAGTTCTTACCCCACTTACACGACTTTTTGGACTTACCCCATTAAAATAGTACATTACGACATAAGTGCGAAAAACATGAAATTCGAAATGAGTGGCGATGTTTAAAACACGACCGATAGTCCCGTGTTTCAAATCGACACGAGTTACGAATTTCGTTTTTGCACGTGTCTCGTTTTTTAGTACAGATGGCCCTCCGAAGTTTTGGACCTGACGTAAAATGACCCACTTCTCGCACTAGAGCCTAAAAAGTACACCATCTGTACTAAAAAATCCGTTTCACCTTTGAAACGATTTATTTTAAACGCGTATACAGGTAGCTTTTTGTCGTACCCCATTAAAAACACCGTTCCATTTTACCCCACCTTACCTTACCTGCAGAGCAAAAATACCACATGGACAGTGGTAAACAACAATAGCGACATTCCATTAGGTAGGCTTATCAGTTATCACTAATGAGCCTAAAACCCTAGCTGGCTAGATAGGGCAGCAAAACAAAGGGCAGTATTGGGAAATATCAATAGGAGGCATAAACCAATTTACGGATTAACTCAGGTACAGAAATAAAAGTAATAATAAAAAATATAGTCAATACTGACACGTTGTGACAAGTATAAGGCAAGTGCGAATGTGTAGCTCATAATAGTGGGACCATCATAACCAGGGATCGGACAAATGTGCGTCATTGTTTGCAATCATTTGGACATGACTCCAAAATTGATTAAATTAATAAACAAACGAATAATTTATTCTAATTCGATGTTGAAGCTTTAAGGCGACTATTTAAAAAGGTTTTCATAGTTACCGGTGTCAAATATGTAATTTTCTGAAAATGATTAATTACTCAATCAACTTTGGAGTCATGTCCATATTATTGCGAACAATGACGCACATTTGTCCGATCGCTGATCATAAATCATAACTCACATATAGCTGCCGATTTCTAAGAATGAACTTTTGAGAGTTACAGATTGATCCTTATTAATATGAGGGTAAGACTCACCATTTTCCTGATAGTCTTAACGTCATATGTATAAGGCTCATTTCTAAATGTCAAATGTTCATTCTTAAAAGTCGGAAACTATAAGCCACCAGATGTACCCGTGGTTATTATAGTAAGCATCTAAGTAGAATCAAATTATTCTTAAACGTCTCTCAAATCTAATATAAAATGCTATGCAAGCCACAGATGAGGACATACAAATTCTATTATCTACTAAACTTGGATAGTTTGTAAATAAAAGGAATAATTTAAAATTTGAAGGCATTTCAAGTCATGTGACCAAGATTACATTCCTATTTTTATATTTCATTTTCATGGGTATTTTTAACCTATATAACAGGTCTCTCGATCATGTTCGAAAGTTAAGGGTTTCCAGGATATCAAATTTTGATAATTATTTGTGAAGTAGCCCCTGCGTCGAGCTTTTCGTTAATGTACAGTCACGTCTAATAATATGTATACATTTCGGATCGTATGTCAAAGGCATAAGGATCAAAATCGTATACATATTATTAGAGCAGACCATACCTCAATAATAAAATTTGAAAATTAGGTTTAGGTAACTTGTAGTTGTACATGGCTGTGACAACTATATGAGAAATACTCTTATCACATACTCATAAAAGTCTCATAACTGAATAATAGGCCCCTAAGTATTGTTGGTCCCTTTCTATCTTACAGACATATTGATAAGCCCGAAAGGGACAAACAATACTTAGCGGCTTGCTAAGTTAGGAGACGTTTATGTATAAGGGGGTTATTCTTTAATTGCCAACAATAGTGAATAGTCAATAATTGCCGAAAATAATAACAGTTGAGTACACAAGTGCAAAAATACCACATGGTCAGCGGTAAACATCAATATCAACATTCCAACAGCTCTTATCACTCAAGGATCGGACAAACGCCCGTCATTTCGAAAATAACCTGCCTGGTTGGCTACCACCGTACATTCGGTGTAAACGCCCGTGAAATGACTTACCTTCGTGTTTGCCGTGTTTCGGGGTCAGCCGGTGTATTTACCAGCATCTAGCGGGCCAGCAAGGCGGTGGGAACTAACAGGTTACTGATTGTCTCCTGTTCGTTGCCGCCGCGATTTGGGTTCTACTTTTCACTTACGATCAGGTGGAGTGGAGCCACTTTGTTGTGCCAACGTTATTTTTATTGGGTCGGCAACGCGCATGTGACACCCTGAGGTTGCAGGCGCCCATAGGCTACGGTGACTGCTTTCCATCAGGCGGGCCGTATGTTTGTTTGCCACCGACGTGGTATAAAAAAAAAAATATATATATATAACCCTGTTCCGTACAGTAGAGAGTTCCTTATCTTATGATGTTAACATATTTTATTGTATAAGATATTTTTTTAATAACTTATCACAATGTATCTATATAACAGATCCCAACTCCTTTTTACTTGTACACATCACGATTATGAATTTATGATATTGGTCACTAATAACAAATAAATATCAAAAAATCTAAATCGTTTCTTTGGTTACAATCATGATGTGTACAAGTAGGAAAAGTTGGGATCTCTAAATAAATACTTTGTGTTATTGTTATTAAAAAAATATCTTATTTTAAAAAAACTAGTTAGGGGAATAAATATGTAAACATGTTTTCAGCGATAGTTTTTGATATATCTAATAGCTAACAGACTTTAGGACCTTATTATAATATAAAACGTGTATACATATGTATGTTCTCGGATATAGGTACATATTAAACCACAATAAAGAAAAAGGAAGAAATAATCTTCATTTATAAGATGCTGTACGCAGCAAGTTTAAAGCATCATCATCATATTAGCCGAAAGACGTGCACTGCTGAACATGGGCCTATTGGGCCTCCCCCAAAGAATGCCACAATGACCGGCCCAGCGCCACTGTCCAGTTCCTTACTGTATAGAAATATAGTAAGGAAGTTTTCTTGTGTTGAATTCAATGTTGAAATTATTGAAAATGATCATAATAACTTAGGTATTAAACCTATTCGTATGAAAATAATAAAGAATATCAAGTTTTTAAATGTGTAACTATGTATTAACATCTATAATTTAATAAAAAAATAGTCATGTAAAAATATAATCATGAATGGCAACTATGCACAATACTTCAAAGTCAAAATACCAATTTTCTGCTTTTCGATGAATCAGAGCAGAATATAAATCTGTAGTTCTTAAATCCGACTTATATTTTGATTTAATGCATGAGAGCCGTTATTTGAAATAATAAATCCATATTTACATGTATTTCTATTAAAAACACGATTTAATAATAAGATGCGACAAATATGTAACAAAAACAAAATTACTGACAATTATTTGTCTTTCGTAATAGTAACTGCTTTTTCTTAATTTGTAACGAGTCATATAAATTAAAATTGAGATTCTTAGTAAACTAAGTGTGTAATATAATTTATATAATAAACGCAACTTGTATTTTTTTATTAGGTCATGCTGTGATCTGTAGCAAATAATACCGCGCATAGCGTTTAAATGTCCATGTTAGTTTTAATTATGAAACAGTGTACTTATTGTTGAAGGTCCAAATAAATAAAATAAACATTAATAATAATTTAAGAGTTTTCAATAATTTTGATTAAAGACAAACGATCAGATTCAGAAATTCATGGATAGATATCTTATTTCTAAAATGCTACGAAAACGGACAAACATAGAAATTTGATCCTCAGATTGAACCGAATCCAATAGAAACAGAAAATAAACAGGAAATTAGCCTAGTAATTTTCCAGTTATTAGCTAGTAAGATTACTATTCGATTTCAAAAATATTTCTAACTAAATATTTTTCCTAATCAAATACCCTTAATACTTCAGGTACAAGTCAACTCAGGTCAGTAATAGATGCAAATATAGGTTAGAACGAGATAGCAATACATTTACCGCTGCCCTTATCTTCCAGAGTATCCCCACCTAGCCTTCGCCTGGCAGCCTTTAAAAGCTTAATTCGCTTCGAATTTTGGCAAATGCAATCGCGCCCCTAACTCGCGTCGTTGTGATAAATAAAATCATTTCGTGTAAACCCTGTGCACTGTAGTATTCCTTTTTTTTTAAGTTAAATTTAAAATAAAATCGTTTAATTCCCGTTGATCATTTTGAATAAGTGAAAGATTGTGTATAAATAACCATTCCTTCAGAATTAAAACGTTAATAAAATCAGTTGATAGGCAGTTGTTGACAAGGTATGTTTGCATATATAATTGTCCCTAATCATATCTTATTACGTATTTCATCACTTCATCAGTGACCAGAGATTTCATAGCACGGTCAGAATAAAGCGAGATATGGAGTCGACCTAAGAACAGATTTCGATATCTCTCATAGTTAGTAATTTCCCCCTACAAAGTCAAAGGGCCGGCGGCGGCAATGAAGTATTGAAAAATAGAACTTCATTGCTTAAAAACAATGCATTTTATTATCATGTTTCTTAGTAACATTTACTATTTACGAGCTATACGACCGATATCCAAAGGAAACCAACGAGATTTTATTTTTCAAAAATCCAGGTTCGATTCCTGCCTGATTCCTGCCTACCTACCCATTTTTGTAAGTGCATGAATGCAGTTTTTCTTTGTACTAAAATCGACGTCATGATTCATTTGGATTGGTCGCCATGTATACATAATGTATGTAATATCACCAAGGATCGGACAAACGCCTGTCATTTTGAAAACATAACCCTGTTCCAACAACATAAAGTTTTATTTTAGAAGATTTTTTATATCACTAACACAAAGTATCTACCTACTCGTATTTAGGAGATTCCAACTCTTTCTTACTTGTACACAGCTTGATTAAGCTTGATTTGAAGAATAAAAGATTTTCAACTTTTGATATTGAATTTTGATCTATTGAGTATATCTTCTTAGTTACCGACTTGCCGCGATAGTTTATGATATATCGTGTGTTTAAGCGGATATAGTATAATATATCGTGTATATTAAATAATCACTTCGTGGTCTACGGGTGACGGATACTGTAAAGTATTGGGTTGTCGGGATGTAGTTAAATTAATATAATTTGTGACAGTGTTACTAAAAAATATGGTATAAAATAAAAAAAATAACATCATAAGATTCATAAGATAAGGAAGTCTCTACGGTATGGAACAGGGTTATGTTTTAAAATGACGGGCGTTTGTCCGATCCTTGAATAACACTCTGTAAAATTCGAGTACTTTGCCGCTTGTGTCGTCTGGCTTAGTGGCAGCCGTTGTATCACAACACATTACTTGTAATTCGTGAAATATAGGAGTTACTTGTTGGCACTATAATGAGTAGGGTAAATTGATAGCAATTGGACACCTTATATAAAAATTAACTCTATGTGCTTATAGTCAGGATTCATTTTAAAACGATGTGCCATGCCAATGTTAATCACCCTCCCTCTTCCAAAATGAATTCTAATTATAAGCACATAGAGTTCATTTTTATATAAGGTGGCCAGTTAATGGAGGGTGGCCAGTTACTAACATATTACTGGTTAAGTTTACAATTTTCAGCATATATAACTGTTTTCGGTTTCAGGGCAGTAACAGAAAAAGCAATCATGGGTTCAATTTGGAACCCACTCAGTATACTCCGGCATCATATTGTCAATAAACGACAGATAGTAGAGTGCGAAGATCAAATGTATTTTGGCTACTTGTCTTGGCCGTGCGATGTTAAGACAAACTACCTTATATGGAGGTAAGCTTCGTACATAAATTGATGATATTGGTTACTCTATCTATGTGCTTCTTAAAATGTTGCAATCACCTACTCTTTCACTATTTTAATTTGTTTCCGCTACCCAAAGGTTGTCTGGAAGAGATTGCTTTATAGCGATAAGACCGCTTGTTGTGTACCTCTATGTATAATCGTCTGTTTTAACCATGTTTTCTTTTTTGTTAAGGTGTGCAATAGTATTCTATCTATCTACCGAGGTGATTTTGAGTAGAAATAATCACAACCTTACACCCCTTGCATAAGGTTGAGAATATATACCCCCCCCCGAGAATGACAATATGTAATATAAAAATTTAATTGCTAAACCATACTTATTTATTTCTAGGCCCAGTACGGATAATGGCAGCAAGGAATATTACACACTGAAGAGTCTTGTATATTTTGTAACAAATATCCAATTACCGCATGCAATGTACGTCAGACGGGCAACGGTAAGTCAGGTTTTATATTTGTTTTCTTTCATTGATATATTTTTGTGTGTTGTATTTTGTATTCTAATAGTTATTATCTGTATTTTAGGCCGCCAGTATTCCTGCCGTGTATCGTCGAGATCGAACAGAGTTATTGGCTTACTTGACAGGACAAATTAATACTTCTGCTTCAGTCGATAAAAATGGTCCCATGTACATTCCTGCCCGGGTAAGGTTTTATGTAATTATTAGTGATGCGGATGCTTAGCCAAATTGCCAATCGCTAACGCTTATTAGCGTATCGTAGTTTCCCTTCTCTGTCACTCTTTCATATTAGTGCGACAAAGACAGTTAGCTGCTTTTCGTTTACGATTGACGATTAAGCGTTAGCGATTGGCAACTTGTCTCAGCACCAAGGGCTCCCAAAAAATCTAATATTAATTTGTACCTGTTAATATCACATTTGTTAATTTTTGTATAACATAATTGTAAATATTGTATTAGAAATTCATATTTTTGTTACAATTTCAGCGTATATGGACATCAACGTTATGGGCCGAGAGTTTGGTTCACAGTTTCGAAGAACCAATGGCGAAAAAACCTGAAATTGACGATAACGAAGTACAGCGTGTTCGCCAGCAATTATTGCCTCGATTCGATGATGAGTCCGAAGACAGCTCTAGCTCGGACGAATCTGTAGAGTAAGTTTATTTTTTATTGTGTTTTTTTTTGTTTGAATTTTTTTATCGTAACGTATCTAATCGTAGTGTTTTTCTTGTCAGGCCAGACTCTGGGGATACAAGCGAAGAAGATGATCGTCCAGCCAAAAGAAGGAGAATAGATGTTAGAGATCCAACTCACATAATTCACTTTGAGAGAAGGAGAATAGATGTTAGAGATCCAACTCACAGAATCCACCGCGAGAAGCAATCGGAGCCAATGTCTACAAATACTGTAGATTATACAGTAAGTATTTTTATACAGTATAAAAGCCGTCATTGATATTCCCATCAAAGATAATTGTTTTTAAAAGCAGTGTTTCTATAGACAATTAGCTAATGAACCCAAGTGTCAATAATCCTTATTAAGGATTCCTTAATAGGTTATTGGCAATATATAAGGTGTTTTCAAATTAGTTAATTCTAAGCGGCCGGCAACTAACTGGATAACACCTTATATTTCCCACCTAATTTAAAATTATCTGTCATTTAAATGAGTCCGAATGCGCTAATGATTTTAGGAATAGGAGTTTAATTCATGAATGCTCAGCTAAACAGCAAATATTAATAAGCAACTTTTCTATTACAGTGTGATCATCAATCGAGCAAAGGAAGAAAGATAGACGTAAGAGATTTATCTCACATTATCCACAAGGAGAAGCAATTGAACACAACAACTACAGTTTCACAAAGTGATAACACAGTAAGGATTATTTTAATTAAATCATAATAATAAATAGATAGACAGATAAATGTTACTAAAATCGGTGATAGTATACATGATTAGCTAATTAACCCAGGGTTAATAATCCTTCATAGGTCAATGGTATTTTGAAATACATACATTTTTTATTTTAATTCATCAAGTAATAAGGAACAACTCTTTCATTACAGTATGATGAGCATTCAACCGAAACAAGAAAGATAGATGTGAGAGATGAAACTCCTATTATCCACAGCGAGAAACAATTGAGGACCAGGACTACGGTCTTACAGAGCGATAGCACGGTGAGAATATTTAAAATAGTTTTTGATAAATGGGCGGATTTTTATTTTGTTGTAGTTTTTTAAAATTTTCCAAATTTGGATATTTTCTTATTTTTTCTACTCAGAATCGCGAGCTCTTTCGATCCTCATTAGCAGAAAAAAATGTCCCAAGGATTCCATATTTTTTTTGTCTTCCACTGAGTTACGGTCGGAGAAAGTGTTTGAAAAATAGTAACTCAATTAAATTTTTTTGGGACACTTTTTTATTTCTATTAGAATCGAAAGATATCGCGATTCTGAGTAGAAAAAACGTAAAAAAAGTCCAAATTTGGATTTTTTTTAAAAACGACAACAAAATAAAAATCCGCCCACATATCTTCACATAATATAATATGTATGTGTTAATAGATAGACAGATAAACATTATTAAGATCGCTGTTATACATTAGCTAATTAAAATCATCAATCCGTTTCAGATAACTACTAAACTTAAGTATTAGATAATTAATGACTTGTACTTCTTTAATTAGATTCATAGAAATATGATTTAATGACCATGTGTTTCCAAAGTTTAACAATGATGTCATTTACAGGAATTCTCCGAGCATATTCCAGAGGAAAGTTCACCGGAGGCCGAAAAAGAATTGCCAAAAATTTCGCTAAAAGAGGAGCCAAAAATTTCACCAGAAGAGTTGCCAAAACAGGAGCCAATAAGGCGCCGTGCAAGACCTCTACCACGGTACAGCAGATACGACCAGGAGAAATTCCTCACAAAGACAGGTTAGCATTTATTTTTTATGTTTGTAGTGCCACATGTTCGTCTTATATATATATCATCGGCTATATATGGCATCGGCTTATTTTAGACCATTATTGGACATAATTATGCCTCCCCAATAACATAATGTGTCAATGTACACCGTGTCACGGTGTTTAAAATGGACGTTATAAAAGAACACATAAGGTCTATTTTAAGAATCGTGACAAGGTACTCTTCCATGTGCACGGACTAGTGATGGGTCGTTCCAGGTAATTTCCCAATCTTAATATGGGGAAAGTTTCCATTTGGGAATATTCCCCACACTGTGTTGGGTAAGTTACCGAGAACGACCACTCACTAACACTAACGTACGATACGTATATGTGTACGATCATGGGCATTGCCTTGTAATGCGTCTACGAATTATTTATTTTAATAAAAATAACAACTTTGTCCATAGAACTAGAGGACTTCAATATCATTGCCAACGGGTCCTACCAAGGCATGATATTCAAATCGGTAGTGGAAACAATGCACGCTCCGATTCCATCACGCATGCAGAGAGATCCGAGGCTACGGCGATACATCGTAAGTATTTTATGATTAATATTGTAGAATAAAACAAATTATTTTACTAATTATCGAGGGTTGCCTGGCCAACCCCGATAAGTCGAGTAAAACGGTTTTTGAAATATATGACACTTACGTTAGGTTGTCATTTCAATGACGTTAGGTTGTCATTTCATTGAAATACGTGAACGTAAGTGTTATATAGTTCGTATTTCAAAAACCGGTTTGCTCAACTTATCGGGTTTTAACAGGCAACTTTCGATATTTAGATTCGTATTTTTAAGTAGTTAATATAAATAGTATTAATACATACATTATAAATATTAGATGTCTTACTCGTTTATCATATAAAAATACTGAATTCACCAACAAAGTGGATTAGGCGTCAGCCGTGGAAGCGGGTTCGAATCTCCTCCGGTGGCGTTGATGAACTCCGTATTTTTCTTTGGTACATGACATCTAATATTTTACTAAAAGCATATTCAATTATTGTTTCGGATAAAAAAGTAATATATGAAGTACTAGGACTTAATCGGGTACCTTACAATATAAATGTTAAATCTATTATCTTTTTGTTACAGGTACCAAATGAAGAATAGACTGCATCTTCGCGGATACGAAACGCATGTTACCAAACGCAGTATTGTTGTGCGTATTGTATACTAGTTAAGAAAATATTTGTATTGACTTATCTGTGCATCTTTGTTTATTTTTTAAATATCTTTGTTTATTTGTTTAAGACGGTAAAATAATGTAAATAAATTGTGTAATCAATCTTTTATGTAAAGTATTTAAAATACGTTTTATGAATAGACCCCGGTATCGGAGGTGCAAAATGGTAGCTGTCAAGTTCTTACTTAGGGATAGGTAAACACGTTTTATGATGTCGATATCGATACTCGATTTTTTGTACAATTATTTTTTATGATGAATGAATTCATTCATAAACTGTCCATGCAATTTTAAACCCTACTGTACAAGGACCATTTATTTGTATACCTTTTTTCGGGATCATGATAATAATTAACATTGAATACCTACTCGATTTCTTGAATATTTTTTTTTTATGTACAAGGACCATTTATTTGTTTCCCTTTTTTTGGGATCTATGTTAAATGTGTAAATTTCAAATTTGACAAAAGAAGACTGTAAACATATGTCATTTGGATTGATTTTTCAGTTCCTGAAATCGTGCACATAACGGAATTGGCAATCTCAACGATGATATATAAATCATTACTATTGCAATAGAAATCTCTGGTTGCTATTACATTTATTATGTTTCGAGTTGCACAACATTGAATAAAAACTTTTGAGATATTGATACTTATAATAAATTATGTATGTCAATAGATAGTCAAAGTCATCTTACAACAATGTCTTCGATTATTTAGCCGTGTTTACGAGTCTATTCGCCTAAAATATTTTATACAATAGAAAGTGGAGTCACTTCTCGCTGAACACCCTGAACTTCAAAAATGAATGAAAACAGAAAAACATTTAATATACAATTTGCAGAATACACATAATTTCCGGGTGTTGGAATATAAAAAAAAAACATGGAGTCGAGTTGCCATCAAGAGAAAATCAACAACGTATGTTCTACTAATATTGATTATTTAATAAAGGATATTCCATTCCAATATTTGTAATCTTGTATATCTTGCATTGCAACTAAATCTTGTATGAAAACACTAATAAAAAAAGAAAAAAAATTAAAACCAATTAAACTGTAACTGAGATCTGCTTAAGTTTTTCGTCAGTTGTAACATACTTTGGACCAAATTGGAAAACCCAAACTTCAGAAAATTCATCAACAATTGCCTCAATAAAAATTATGGCGATGTTACAGAACATTAAATACATACTTTGTTGATTTTGTAATTATATAGTCCTAGTTTATATCGTAAATAGGTGCGTTTAATTAAAGTCTTAGTCTTATTATGGTAAAGAAAAACTATCGATATGTAACTTTAATTATCGACATCACAAATATTTTTACCCCATCCCTAAGAACTTGACAGCTACCATTTTGCACCTCCGATACCGGGGTCTATTTATGAAACAAGCGAAGGGGCACAGACGTACTGAATTGGACTGAATAGTTTTTAAGGATTTATGTGAATTTGACTTTATGAGTCGACTACATCGGCTCTTTTTATGATTATGACTTGAGAATTTATTTGTTTAGAATAAGTTAACATAGATCGTTTCATTCACGAAGACGCGCTGTCTGGTTCGTATTTTCATGTCAATACAGTTTACTTTTGACAAGTCCTCGCGTCATCACGAGTGAAACAATCTATCGTACATAATTAATTGATTTAGTTCATTATATTTGTAATATTTTAAGTTTTGATTATTTCCTTTCTGTTTTCTTGTTGCATGCATATAATAAAGTAAATTTCAACTTATGTTTTTCTTTCATTTCTATTCTAGTAGAAAGTCCTTGTAGTCCGAATACCGAGCGTGGTTGTTTTGTGCGTTAATCACAGCGTAAGTAGTACGCGTTTGATTTTATACGTAATTTTCAACCCTAACAGAGACGTGGCAAGCCTATGGCATTGATCGCATACGTTTAGAATAGTCTAACGCCACATTTAGCGCAAAACAACCGTACACTTTAGAGTAACAAAAAATAATGTTGATAACACAACATAGATAAGTCAAACCTTTTGACAGCCACTGTCCTCTAATTCCTTAGTATAGCTCCGTTTCGCGTAAAACGTACAGGTGTAAGCCTTAACCCCTGGAATGCCGCTTTCAATAATTTGAGTATCAATTAATGACTTTAATTATTTTAAATCATGGTCCAAATGGCTTACATTGTGACTGATCTGTCACTAGGCACTCCAGGGGTTAAGTCGATGATAAATGGGACTTACCGAGTTTTTATCCTTTTCTTGTTTTCCCGGTCTTGCTCCTCCAGAGGTAGATCGCCGACGAGTGTGCTCGAGTTTTCTGACTCCGCTTCTCTGTGGCTGAAATGTGAATCACATACAATTAATGAAACGCAAGTAAAAGTGCTTACCGCCTTGTAAATAGAGGTGAGTAAAAAGTAATCTGAATACTGTCGATTAGATTTCGTGAGTTGACAACCAAAACTCATTATAAAAACCGTCACTACTCTTAGCAACCTGAAAAAGCTCATTTTCTCAAACATGCAATGAAATATTGTTGTTATGTTCCTTATAATAGGCTGCGAAGTATGGCGTTTCAGGTGCGACTAGATGTCGTTAATGGAATTCAATACAAATGTTGAAGGCCGATAAAGTGCTCTTTTTTCATTCCATTCCACATACATTTGTGGCACAGGCGTCATGACATTCTGCCACTATGCATATAAAAAAACAAAACTGATGTTTTTGTTGTTAATTTCATTGCATGTTTGAAAAAAGCACTATACATACCTCGGCCGGAAATATAGGGTTGCCCGCCTCAGTCACCTCGGTCTCGCTTCGCTCGGCCGTCTATACTGCCGTGCTAACTAAAAATGACGCATCTCCCATAGAACAACTATGAGAGATTGCGTCTTATTGAGTTAGCACGGCAGTATATGGCTTCGGCCGGCAACCCTTTCGTCTCGGCCTCTATAGTACTATTACTATATGTACTATTACAGTCGCCATCAGATATATCAGTCAGCCAAGGTGCTCAAAAATATCTAAACATGCACTCTAACACATGACACTAGAGGCTTGCTAAGATATTTGTGAGCACCTTCGCAGTTCCGATAGATCTGATGGCGGCTATACCTACATAAAACAATTCGTGCGAAATTGTGACACTGCGTCAGGAACGACAAATTTAGGACATGTTTTCCAATAGTCTCCAATTATAATTGGAAATGCTAAGTGTGATAAATCGCCGGTTTAGGGGCAGAACTATTTCGCTCTCAAAACCAACATCAAGGAAATAGTTATAGCTGGAGAGCCAGTGAACCCTGGGAGTAACGGTCTCTCTGTAAGGTTAGAAATTTGTATACTTACGATTTATGACATTCTATGAGCAATTTACTTAACAGTTCAAAAAATAAAGGGGCTGATGACGTGCAGGGCTGACGCCTGCCAGGTCATGGCTATTGCTCTTAGAATGCCATAAATCGTAAGTATACAAATTTCTAACCTAACAGGGAGACCGTTACTCCCAGAGTTCACAAGCTCTTGTGGACTATTAGTTCTGCCTCTAACTTGACAAAATTGAAAAAATTCCATGAGCCCGTTTCTCAAAAGACTTTCGTTTGTAATTCATTTGACAATTCAAGGCCCCTAATCCGTGAGAATTAACGTTTTTTATGGAAACTCATTACCAATGCTCGGTGGGGGTGACATGTATCACGTGACATTTAGTATGAAAACAGCTCACCGCCGCCGAGCATTGCTCATTACCTGTTTTCTTCTTGGCCAATATTAGGCTTGATGACAGGTATACGGCGGCCTTCGGAATCCGTGTCACTATCTAGGACGTAGCGCTCCAAAAAGTCTGATACCACCTGCTGGGATTTGTCCTCTGGCGGCGAAAAACCTGAAATGTTCATACGAAATTCGAAACAACTAGGATGCCGTAATATGAAGGAATGGCTGACGCATGCTTATTAAACGGTACCCTGACTTTTCGCTGAAAATTGTATTGTCGAATTTCATTTCCCAATCAACTTTTCGCAGAAGTGTCATTCGGCCGAATAACATTTGGCAAGTAATTATATCGCAACCATTTAATTTCTCAACCCCATAGCTGGGAAATGAAAATTACCCAGCCAAAATTAAATAATTAGGTTGGATTATGTAAAGTTGGGAAATGAAATTCGGCCTAATGACACTTCTGCGAAAAGTTTGTTGGGAAGTGAAATTCGGCAATACAATTTTCGGCGAAAAGACAGAGAACCAGGGATAATTTCTTTGTGATTGATTTCAAGCGATTATAGTCGCTTATGTCATGGCAAACCATTTTATAATCTTACTGGTTGCCGTCTGTTTGCTCGACAGTTTTAGAAACAATATACGGGCTTCCTGAAAAACAGCATCCAAATTAACTTCTAAATGGGATAAGCCACACTCTAATAATTTTCTGGTTAAAAGTAAAAGTTCAAATATCAGTGATTCGAGCAGTATCCATAAGATTGAGAGGGACCAGAAGACACATGAAGGCATTCGAATGTGAAGGCGGAGCAGGAGTTCTCTTTTAAATGTGGTCTACCAGTTCTCGATTTTATTCATTCGTAATAAAGTCGAAAAGTGTACTGTACAAGTGTACACAATAATCTGAAATCTTACCAGTAGGTACGTATTCACTCTGCATCGAAGCAGCACTAATGGTTGTGTCGGAAGATCGTTCCCACTCACTGCCAGACTTGTGAGCTTGTAGTTCCAACAAGTCCGATATTGTCTCTCTCGAAAACGATCAAGATCCCTCGCTTATAGGTACTTATTAGGAACAGTCACAAAAAATGTGGTCTACCACTTTTCGACTGTATTCAGTGGTAATAAAGTCGACTGTGTTGAAGTGTTGACTGTACGCTTGCCTAGCGTGGCGTTTATGGGTATTCTTCCTTATTAGCGTTGAAAATGACGGAAAAATTAAATGTTTTTTTCGGGAATGTATGAAAAAATAGTTTTTTTCGGGTTTTTACAGGAATAATTTTCACTGGCACTCCTTTCCATCTATTTCAATTGCTATTTCTTTTGCTCTGTGTGCTGTGTGTTCACTCTACAACGAAGCAGCACTAATGGTAGTGTCGGAAGATTGTCTGCGCCCACTGTCAGACTTGTGCGATTGTACTTCCACCAGAGCCTACAGAGACACCTAAAACGCTCGTGATTCCTAGCTTATATTAAGTATAAACACAAATCTAAAATCGTACCAGTGGCTGTGTGTTCACTCTGCAACGAAGCAGCACTAATGGTATTGTCGGAAGATTGTCTCCGTTCACTGCCAGACTTGTGCGATTGTACTTCCACCAGAGCCTACAGAGACACCTAAAACGCTCGTGATTCCTAGCTTATATTAAGTAAACACAAATCTAAAATCGTACCAGTGGCTGTGTGTTCACTCTGCAACGAAGCAGCACTCATGGTAGTGTCGGAAGATTGTCTGCGCCCACTGTCAGACTTGTGCGATTGTACTTCCACCATATTCTACAGAGAGATCTAAAACGATCATGATTCCTAGCTTATATTAAGTATAAACACAAATCTAAAATCGTACCAGTGGCTGTGTGTTCACTTTGCAACGAAGCAGCACTGATGGTAGTGTCGGAAGATTGTCTCCGTTCACTGCCAGACTTGTGGGCTTGTAGTTCCGCCAGGTCTGAAGGAGACACTTCTTCGAAGGAGGACGGACCTTCGCTTATGCCTTCTGTAACGGATGATACCAATTTTCACTCAGACACTCGCATTTTAAAGCAAATTAGTACTTGTATTTACTATTCTAATGACGTTTTGGGCCCGTAAAAACTAAAAAAATGCGGGTCGTCAGAGCAGTGTCATTTATTTATTGATAAAAAATGTAACGGGATCTACGATCTGGCAAACCAGGAGTTACTACAATTTGTTATAGCTAGTAAAAAAAAACTATACTTTTCTTTAACACGTTTAATGCGGTAGGGGGTCTTTCGACCCCTTACAAAGTATGGTTAATTAAGAGTTAAGCTAAAGGTGTTAAAGTCACTTTTTAAATATAACCAGACGTCAAACCCGAAACAAGTGTTATTAAAAAAACTTTGCCAATAGATTACACGTAATATTGGCTAGGGCGTCCTGAAAATATCACCAAATATCACCATTTGGGCGGCAGGGGTCCAAAATAGACCAAAATCGTATGAAGTGATTGGACAAGCCTATACGAAGTGTAATCCTGTTGAGACATGTACATTTTCTAATCATGAATTGATTACAGCGCCCTCTATAGCAAATTCAACGCAACGGAGAGTTGTCGAGTTTGGGGACGATTGTGGTAGATACACGTCTTTGAGTGGCTTAAGGTTGTAGTACCTTCGAAACATTAAGTACAGATGTCGCTAGTGATTAGCTTCACAATACCATTGACTAAATTCGCTGTGATCGGCGGAAGGTCTGGTGTAATTGGAAGCACGTTGGACCGGCAATCCAGAGGAAGCGGGTTCGAATCCCGTGACAACCAGTCTTTCGCAGTTGATTTTTTCTATGGTAAGCACATCTGTTACGATATTGTGGGACAGGGCTTTTCCATTAATCACGTCATACAATTTCGGCCTGTTTTAGACCCCCCCATCCCCCATGGTGATATTTGGTGATATTTTCTGGATCCCCCCTAGACAATATGACGTGTAATTTTTTGCCAACTTAAGTAGTCCTTTTAGTAACACTTGAATTTACGTACTTTTTTGCCAACTACGAGGTAAATGTTCGCAAAGTTGTAAAACTTAGTATTTCAAAAGAGTGTTATGAAAAAGTAAAGATTTTGTTTTAATGCTGTTCAGCCGATTCGAGATTAACAAAAAATTGGTTGCCTGTAAAGTCGGTATACGGGCGAAAGTTTTACGTGACAACGACTTTCACTTTTTATGTCTGTCTCTCTCGCTCTTAGGCGGGCTAACCATGCCCGAGTGGAAGGGACGCGTGCCTCTCACTCGCTCTCATTGTGAGCGCATAACGTGAGCGGAGCGTAACGCAGTTTCTTGAAGTGTCACCCGGCAAACCAATTTATAAGACGTTGTCACGTCAAAAATTACACGTGATTTGTTCGATGACCCTCCCCTATGGTGATAATTGGTGATTTTTTCTTGACCCCCCCCCTCCCCCTATACAGTATGACGTGATTAATGGACAAGCCCAATGTACATACCTTGAGAAGGGCTGACTCGGAGGAAGCCATTGCTGTCGAGCGGCGAAGTGACGCTGGAGGCGGCCGGCGCCCCTTTATTGCACGTACAGTTTTTGCGGCCGCAACACGAGCTGCTAGGGTTTGGACACGCGTATGCTGCCAAATGTATATAGGTTTATAAAGGTTGTCCCAAAAATAACACAAGATTTGAAATCGATGATAAATACATATTTCTTGTTTGACTTTCTTATTTCTTGATTTAGTCATAAAGTACAAAGAATAGGGTTTAGTATGGTAAGGCATGCTGAGAAATTAATTCGAAGGCTTTGCTGTAACATAGTACTCCTTTGTTAAAATTTTCTATGATATTTGCATAAATATGGGTGAATTTCGTTGCTGTAGTGTGAATTCCCCAACTTCAAACCATGGGTGATCGAGAGCTTGCTGACATAGATCTTTGACTATAAAATAACCCCATAAAAATAAACAATTATGTTAAATCGCAATATTTGGGATTCACGGAAATGAACGAAAAACGGTCAGAAAATGGGATCAAAACCGTTTTTCGTCAAGGAGACCAGGGCTGCTGGGCGATTTGCAATTATAATACTTAATCCTATTCTGTGTACTTTGTGTATCAGGAAAAAAAATTGGAATTGGTCGAAGAAAGTAGTTTTTTCATTACATTTAAATCTTGCGTTATTTTTGGCACACCCTATAGATTGTTAAATTACAATAAAAAAAATAAAATGAAAAACTCCAATATGCGATATCAATAAATAAATATAAAGCGGAGTAATCTTTGAGACACTCATGAATCCAAATAAAAAATACATTTTAAAACAACACATTAAAAACGGAACGATAGTAAAGGATAGTAAGCTTCAAACCATTAGGCACTAGTCTTACTGTGAGCTACTAAGCTATGAACTATGGGCTATAAACACGAACAAACGATGCGCACTGCCGTGTCAAAAAAAGAGACACGGCAATACTCGCCCGGCGTTGATAGCTGATAGCCGAGAATCGCCGTGTCTCTTTTATTTACACGGGAGTGCGTATTCTTTGTTCGTGTTTATAGCCGATAGTTCATAGCAGCTCGCGGTGAGACCAGTGCCTTAGATCCACGATATATTTTGAAGAATATAATGTTAATATCTCTCTATAACGTATTTTTAATAGACCAACCTTTAAGGCATCTCATCATGAAGCCAAACGGCAGTAGCGGGTCCATAAGGCACAATAGACGGGCAGGGCTCGGAGTAAAGCTCACTAGTAAGGGAGCGTACGCTAGAAATAGGCCTTCGGGGCTTCGCAGGCCACTGGATAGAATTTTGAGAGTGCAGCTCGCTAGGAGGTTGGCACCGGCTGAATCACCGGCGAAGACTATTCTTTTACCTGGAAATTAATTTCAGTTTACACCCAAGTTCACATTTTACGACCGATATGGTAATGGCTTAAATAATAATACATGAAATATCACAAAAAATTAAAAACTCATTTATTTATTTATTTGTATGACAGACATCATACAACAATTGGACCCCAATGCACCGTATGCTTAAAGTAAATATAATTATGAAGTGCTGATGAAGTGGTGACGCGATATTGTTAAGAGATTAATCTTTGGGTATTCTGTAGTATTCTGAATATTACTCTCAAGTTGTTGTCTTCTGTCTACATCATATTTTTGGAATCCACCACGTATAAACCTATTTCAGATTTGCATACACATATAATTAATATCATTGCAGAACCTCAATAGTATAGGTTGCAATGTGGATGTCTCGTCAAAAAATGGGTGCGTATCATAATGAATACGCACTTTTAGTATAATTACAGTTTACAAACGTTCATAACGTATACTAACGTTAGGTATAATGTATTAAACATCTATTTCCAAATAGTATAATACAAAAATAATATAACGTTAATAATATATACCGTTGTTTAGCCTAACGTACATATTAACGAATTCCGTTTCATATATCAATATAAAGGTATAAAAGTTAAAACATATACTAACATCTGATATAACGATATAAATAAATAAAAAAAAAAGTAAGTTAGGTTAAGTTCTATAAAAAGGTATAAGTTATATTACTTACCCTTTTCAATCCGTTCTAGCCTCGAAACCTAACCAATCCAAGTAATAAATCAGGGTAAAACCGACTTGGATTGGTTAGGTTTCGAGCGTAGTTTCCCGGATAAATAAAAGACCTACTTATTTTTAATTAATTGTTTACGCATCGTCATCCTCGCGAAACCAAAAAAGGGAGGACCGGGGGGCGTAGCCCCCCACAAGGGGGGCTCGGGGGGCAGAGCCCCCCGCATTAAAAAATAACAAATTTGTACATCCCCTACTCTAACCTGGATAGGTTCGTTAGGTACCTTTTATCCCTTAGAGCAGAAATAGAAGCCCCGTCGACCGGTTCCCAGGTCTAAATCGCTTCCTATACGGATACGGCTTAATAAACGGATAAATAGTAAATCAATTGAAATGAAATATAATGATAATTCTAGTTTAATTATTAAAAAATCGTAGGGGCTTATATTTTGTGTAAGATAGTTGTTTTGTATATTAGATTATTTCAATGTTATACCAATTAATCGTTATCGTAAACGATATTATATGTTACGTTCAGTATACATTTTACAATTATTCATTTAATAATTATACCTTTTATACGTTATATTTATTACACGTTAGGCATTATACATTTATACAAACTGAATTTATACATTATGATTTATATAGCATAAGTTCGTATACGTTATATTAATTACCCTCAAAAAATAAGTTCAAAATTCGTTCAGCAGGAAGCGTGCGTGTAGTGTAATTTGTTTTGATACAATATTTTCTTTAGTTTCAAAGATTAATGATTTTCTGTTGATTATTTTTGAGAAAGTTTATTTGCTTTTCCTTCTTTCTCGAGGAAATAAATACATAAACTAGGTAACACTGGTGTGGTGTATAATATTATAGGACGCCAGAAAACTTACCAGTAGTACCAATTGTGCTAAAATTATTCAGCATCCAACAATAAGCGTAATACACCTCTTCCAAAGCGCGAGGAAATGGCGCTTGGGGAGCCAAACTATAGTCCACAGATAATATAGGCACGTTTAACTTCGCTGCCCATTCTCTGAGGTACATTTCATGGGATTTGGAGCTTTGGGCCACGAAGCCACCACCGTGACAATGGAAGAGGACTCCTTCTGCGGCCGGAAGAGATGTGCCTTCGCCGTTTTGCTGAAAAAAGAAAGCTTAGTTGACATCACAATAGGGATGATGACTGTAGTTAAAATAAATCATTTAAAATTATTCACGACATAATACACAAAGAAATTATTACTAAGATGTAGATTGCAGTAATTTTTGTACAGAACTTCTATTTAATAAATTGAAAAGAACTTAAAAGAGTAGGTCATTTGGCAGTACTCAAACGTGACGTCACTATTGAGTATTTCATATAAAATTCCATACTATTCCATAGTGGGGATCGTTTTGACAGTCCGAAAAAAGATGCTGATTTGACTTGCCAGTCATCATGCCTATTGCGGACAGTACGTGACGTCATGTTATAGGTCAAAGGAAACAAAAAACTACGCGACACCTGTAGACGTCGTGTTTGTCAACGGATTGACGAGCCGAGGACTTCAGTAGTTATAATGAATGAATGCGATAATGCGGTTTTAGGAAACGAGCCAATGGCAAGTTTTATAATGCCTAATTATGTGTAGTCGCATACATAAGTTATTTACGACAGGAAAATAAATTAAACGTAAATATTTCAATGGTGGCATAATGAGGCTGATTTTAGTTTATTTTGAAAAAAAAACTACAACAATTATGTACAGTGTTGTATGATCAGTATATGGAAATGAATAACCTCCTAAGGTACAAGAGAAATTATCGTTAATTTTTGAAATAAAGTTGATTTCAGTTTGGCAGAAAATTTTACGATCCAAAAGAATTGCAACTCTGTTCTAATTTAAATTTGACCGTAGTGAATATGTTCTAGTATAGGGGCTTTAGGATGTATCGTTAGTAGCTCATACTTACCATGCCCATTCTCTTATTAACACTAATGAGCCTGACATTCAGACTCTGAAGTCCGAGATGCACGGTCGGTGGAAGGACGGTCAGTTCTTTGCCTTCAATTGTAGTCACCGTTAGTGGTTCAGGGGGTATTGTGATCACTTTGTTGACAGCCACCGTTGATGACATTAGGCTGGGTACGCGTTTCATTATTTCTGCAAAGAGAAATTCATTTTGTCAGTTTCTACAGCAACTTATTACAAATACTCCACAGTTGTATAGTCATCCAAAATATCCCATAATGTCGTAACAGATGTGCTTACCATTGAAAAAATCAACTGCGAAAGACTCTGGTTGTCACGGGATTCGAACCCGCTTCCTTCGGATTGCCGGTCCAACGTGCTTCCAATTACACCAGACGACCTTCCGTGAATCACAGCCAATTTAGTCAATGGTACTGTGAAACTAATCACTTATAGCGACATCTGTACTTAATGTTTCGAATGTACTACAACCTTAAGCCACTCAAAGACGTGTGTCTAACACAATCGTCCGCAAATTTGACAACTCTCCGTTGCGTTGAATTTGCTATATAGGGCGCTGTAATCATTTCATGATTAGAAAAGATAAATTTGTTTTATAATTAAACAAATTGATGTTGCTGTTACTCTTATACAATGCGGATAATCCCACAATGTCATCCAAAATATGTAAACGTAGGGCACTGGGGAACTATGCCAAATTGACTATTGTCACTATAAATTAACCGCCGTGTGGTGACGGCAGTAAGAATACATTCGTCACCACCCCAACTCTTCCCGCGGGTGTCGGCAGGGATCGGATACCGGTTTTTACTCCATACAAAAGAACGGTTCGAATTTCGTTATTTTTCTTTCTTCGGTATATATTTCAAACTATATACTACATATACACGGTGGAATTTAATCGGTGAACAGGAGCACATTTTTCTAATTCAGTAATCGATGGCGGTCACGTTTATGTAGTACTTATGTGGAACCAAGTTTTTTTTTTAGCATAACAATTTTTTATGTTGAAATTAAACTTTAATTAAAATTTATTGTCACCCTACTAATGGTTTAGTCTGAAAAGTTTAATACCTCTTTTCAAACTATCAGCCATGCATCGCTCTTATTTTACATAGGAATAGAGTCTATCGCAAAAAATAAAGCATGTGAGTGGTTATTGCTCATTTATGTTTTAAGTGTCTATGGCTGATAGTTTGAAAACAGGTATTAAACTTTTCAGACTAAACTATTAGTAGGGTGACAATAAATTTTAATAAAAAAAATTTATGCAAAAAAAAAACTTGGTTCCACTTAAGTACTACATAAACGTGACCGCCATCGATTACTGAATTAGAAAAATGGGTTCCTGTTCACCGATTAAATTCCACCGTGTATATATACACTACATATGTATAAAACATTTTAAAATATTGGGCTAATTCGAGATTCTAAAAACCGGTTCCGATCCATGGTGAAGTGTACATTGTAATGTACATAGGGTCTTAGGAGGATAGGAAGCCTGCCATGTCCTGCCCAAAAACACAATCCCTGTCCAAAACACCATCTTACCGCTCTCGGCAAGGAACCAGAACGCCTTGCAAAAGTCCACACTAGCGGACTGCGATATGTTGACGATACGGCGCGCGCGCATCTCTGGATCGATCAGGTACTGTCCTCCGGTCCACACAGAGCTTATAAGGTTCCCGTGGCTGTAGTATGCCTCTGAGAAGCCCGCCATGCATATAGATATGCCTTTTAGTATGCCACGCATTGAGGATAGGAACTGCAAGGAAATATTAGTATTAACAAGCGCAACAAAGGTAACACATTTAGGGGGTATTTCTTTGAGCGTTTCAGACGCATCATTATTCTGGCCACGTTTTTGTAGATGTGGCAGAATTGGGTGTAGTTGCGGAACCCCCGTATCTTTACCATGACAGCCAAAAAATATGCCAAAGCAATTTCTACAAAAATGTGGCCAGATTAATGAGGCGTCTGAAACATTCGAAGAAATATCCTAGGAACAAATTCCGTTTCATCATAAAGATCTAAGTTGTAAGATGTACCATGATTGTTTGAAAAAATAAGTCCCGCCAAGTTTCTTACCGGTTCTTCTCGGGTCAGCGGTGTAGGGTTAGAACCGGAAGTAGTTTTAATACGATTCAAAAGAGTTTGTTGCTATTCCAATTTGAATAAAGAATTATTTGACTTTGACTAAAATGTAAAAAATATACATACAAGTTTTAATAGTCTAGATCAAACTTTGACATATTACTATCAGGTTACACGAGGATCAGAGTATGTTTACGTAAAAGCAGTAAATGTCATCATAAATAAATCACACATCAAAGAAAATATTGTTAAAATGTTACAATGTGGTCAGTGTGAGTAATGTCAGTATGCTTAGCATAGTTAGTAAATTCTAATGGCTCAAGCATGTATAAACGTCAAAGACTCTTATAGCCATTTCCTCAGCACAGAGTTTGTCAACATTTTCTGCCGTTGTCAAACATCACTAAGGGTAGGTTGCACCAAACCATCGTCAGCGTTAAATCGGTCGCTAAAATGTATTGTTAACACGTTTGACGCCGGTACTGTTCCAGTAACTGCTAATTGCTAATGTTTTGCCCATCGAAATTATCTGATAAAACTCCTTTTCCAGTCATACAACAGTTGTGTCAAAAACGTCTGTATGATTATATCACTGGCACAGCAGTATCTTGATTTACGCTATTACGCTAGTGGAAGTTTATTTTGATGACGTATGTGTGTAATTGGCATAATAGTAAGATATTGTTGATCACACACGTCGAAAGTGTTAACGTTGACAATCCTGTAAAGTGTGGTTGGTGCAACACCTCTATTCGGCAGTCATAATTTGCGTGCACCACCCACCTGGAAGCCCAAACAGCGGCCGTAGAAGCAGTACTGGTTGATAGTATCGGCCTGCGAGAACAGCTCCTCGGGCGACCTCGCCTCCGATGGGAACAGGTCTCCTGGCGGTGCCCAAGATAGCAGCGTGTGCACGTGGTGGAGGCATGTGCCTAAGGACGCTAGGAGTTGACCGCAGGATTCTACTTCCCTGGTAACAATAATGGTGAAGGGTAATCATTATCAGCCTCTCTCAGTTCACTGCTGGATAAAGGTCTCTCCTAACTATGGACGCATTTAAAATAGGAGGTAAATACCTCCTCACCAAATAATCACCACGCAGGGCAAGCGGATTGGCAATCGCAGTAGCAGTGTGTCTTCTATGACATCCATTTTCATGAACGAATGATCAGACACTTTAATCCCTTAGCCAACTCTTATGACACCCATGGGAAGAGTTGGATTGGTGACAAATGTATTCTTACTGCCTCTTACTTAAAGGTCAGGTGAAGGATTACAATTTTACTGCAGAGGCTGCGCCAGATGCCTACAAAGCTGAGTTACGTGGGTAATCCCATCTCGGACGTTGGTTAACTAGGTTTATTTTCTTTGGTAGGCTATATGACATCTCAGCCACGTGGAGACGGCAGTAAGAATACATTTGTCACCATCCCCTTCTCGCGGGTATCGTAAGAGTCGACTATGGGATTAAAGTATAACTGAACATTCATCTGTCGAAGATTGATGATGGGCAGCAGCGTCATCATAATGGACACACTACTTCGATCTCTAACCCGTTTGTCGGCGTTGCGATTCTGAATACGTGTATTTTATTGTTTCCATTCGTCGGTTGACAACCAAAACTCACTAAGTAACAAATACCTACTTGAAATAGAGATCGTATCTAAGTTCTGATTCAATACTGAGATAAGAGGTTGCGAAGAGTAGTGACAGTTTTTATAGTGAGTTTTGGTTGTCAGCCGACGATATAACAATTTCCTTGACCTACTGTTTATAGATATAAGGAAGACGTTATTTATGACGCATATGAACGCCAACTGTTCTAACATTCACACTACCTATATGTTGCTAATTATTGAGTATCTAAAAATAACTTAGACTATCAGATCATTCAGATCCTAAATTAAAGACACATCACAGCTAGTTTTCGTCGATCATTGGTACGTTATTAGTGACAGAATGGCTGGGTATTGAGTTATTTGACCCCCATCTCCACCCCTGTATAAATTGTAAATACTTTTTAAAGTCCGGTATCTCTGTATTCGACTGTACTCATAACGATGCAAGATATCTAAGTAGGTAGGTACCTATTTGATTACGAGAAATAGGATATTATAACAATTCAATTAATTTATTCAGATATAGATAACATTGATCTTATAATTGTTAAGATTGGCTTAAAGTTAAAGTAAAAACTACATTCGATTTAATATTTTTAACACGTTCGACGCCGGTGACACACATATGTGACCGAAAAAGCTGTACTCCTATACCAGTGACACACATACGTGATCAAAGTAATCTTATTCTTATGCCACTAGCATTAATCAAGTTCTCACTCCTATGCCAGTGGCATCAAAATACGAACGTTTTTGACACAGTGCTGTGTCACCGGCATAGGAGTACAATCTTTTCGGTCACACATGCGTGTCACTGGCATAGGATTTCTATCAGATAATTTCGATCGGCATAGTATAAGCACTTAGTGAAACAGTACCAGAGGCGAACGTGTTAAATTATTTCCGAATTTCTTTACAGCAGTAAGAATATAATTGTCACCACCCCAACTCTTCCCATGGGTAACGTAAGAGTTGGCTAAGGGATTTAAGTGTCGCTGACCATTTATTTCTCGAAGATTGATGATGGGCAGCATCATGAATCATAGTGGACACATTACTGCGATCGCCAACCCGCTTGCCCAGCGTGGCGATTATGGGCACTTGCCTCCGAATGCGTCCATACGTATAGACTAAAGAGAGGCCATTGTCCAGCAGTCGACTTATATAGGCTGATGATATTATTTATCCGCAATCATCTTTAGGCTAGGATGCAGTTTGGGCTAGGGTTGCACCTTTTTTGTAAGACAAACTAGTATGAAATAAAACTATGAAAACGGTTAAACTCGCGTATATTAACTAATTTTAACTTCATTCCGACGTTTCGAACACTTTACAGGGTTCGTGGTCTGCGGATGCCACTGCAGACCACGAACCCTTAAAATTAGTTAATATACGCGAGTTTATCCGTTTTCATAGTTTTATTTCATGTGTAATCCTCGCGGTAACGGAAGAAAATATTACAAACTAGTATTTTTATGAAAACGTTTAAAAAATATAGTATTTACAGGAAAAGTGAGGAAAAGAAATAGTACAGCTATTTATCCTTCCGTTTCAAAATTCCAATAAAATCGCTAAATTGAAGCCGCTGGCGATATATTAAAAAATATAGTATTTTACGTACTATATTGCTATTGTACATTAATTAGTACAGTCGAGTAAAATATAGTACGATACTATATATTATAGTACGGGTGGCAACCCTAGCTTGGGCTACCCCTTGTTCTGCTAATAGAGTAGATGCTGCCTTTTTGCGCAAGATTGCTGCGAAACCATTACGTGACTCCGCAAACATGGAGGAGGCGCTTCAACTAGGCTGACCAACATCCTGAAGGCATTGTTATATTATTGTATTGTTGTATTAATACAATAGTATTATGTTTATATTGATTTAAACTTTCACGATTATCACTCATATTTTAAAGACAAACGGGTCTTAATCGCGTAAACTTCCCTGTTCCTGTGTGTCTCCCTGCGACCACGGGTGTAACGTCATGCCCGAAACGTCAGGATATAATTAAACGTAAGTTTACGCGATTAAGACCCGTTTGTCTTTAAAATATGAGTATTATGTTTAACCTGTAAGGATAGCTGCCCTAATAAGCATAAGTGCGATAACTAGTTTTGATAATGTTAATCAACCTGAATCTCTATGGGTAGAACAATAAAGTAAACAATGGATTGATGTTTTCAAAACTAGTTATCGCACTTATGCTTAAGAGGGCAGTTGCTAATATGTAATAAATAAATAAACTCAGAAAGAGGGAACAATAAATAAAAATTTTAAAGTTAAGATGATGCGGTATTAGTATTAAATAACGACTTTGAGAAGCTATTAGCGAAAAATGGCCAAAATTTGACACATACTTACGTAATAGATACAAACATCAATGAAGTAAAAAATCTGTTAAGTTGCTCTTAACAGTTAACGGGCAAGACTCAAAAAAATCGTGGATTCAAGCCTCAACGCCATTATATAGTAAGAAAAATTCTGTACAAGAAAAAAATATAAAAATATAGTGCTGGTCTAAAAATATAGGCTAGGGTGGTCGTTTTTGAGACCGGTGCCCTATAAAGGGTAGCTCAGATACAAAACTATTCTATAAAATGGCCACATCGTATTTTTACCTGATTATGCTTCACGCAAACTAGGCATGTAGATCACGCGTCGACCTATTTAGTGAGCAATGACGCATTTGTACTTGAATGTACATTGTCGCCGCAGTTAACTGATCATTCGCGAACCTCATTGCCACGACGTGTTACGAGGCAAGAAAACTTGGCCAGGGTCGGCAAATTAGAAGGCAGGAAACACTGCCATCTAGATTGCCTGATTAGGGGCGGGTTGCACCAACCATCATTGACAGACCGAGAAATATTAGCAAGCAGATTACTATCCAAGTTCGCATACAACATTTTTGTGAATGATTAAGGCTGACAGGCGGTTTGGTGTAACCCACTCTAAATTAAGTTACAGTTAAGTTCATAAATATGTTCACATTTCATCACCTTCATCATCATCATCATCATATCAGCCGAAAGACGTCCACTGCTGAACATAGGCCTCCCCCAAAGATTGCCACAATGACCGGTCCTGCGCCACCCGCATCCAGCGGACTCCTGCGACCTTCACCAGGTCATCGGTCCACCTTGTGGGGGGCCTACCCACGCTACGCCTTCATCACCTTAATGTAAGGTATACTGGATTAACTCGGAATGTCAAAAAATACCGGGTAATTTCGAAAAGAGACACTTAAGACAATGTAATTACGGATAATCTTCCTCTGATTTTCGGAATTACACAACTTTCGGAATCACCCCAAGGCATCCTACTAATTTTGAAATGAAAAGATGCAAAATTGTAGCGACCTACCTATTCAATCTGACTGGGAGTGGAGGATGTAAAGCTAAGAAGACTACACAAGATTGCGACCAAATAACGTATAGGAATGGTCACTGCTATACCCAATATGCAAGGAATATTATTAGACTTTTAAACTCACCTAACGAAATATCCTTTCCTGAACAACAAAGCGTCTCTGCCAGTACAGACTTGTCGGCTCAGCTTTAGACCATGCAACACACAGGAGTCCACAACAGACACAAAACTTCTGTATCCATTACCAGGAGATGTTGCGTCGAAATCATACTGTGGAGCGACCTGTGAAATAAAAAATTGGGAATTAATAATTATATTTGATAGCATAGTCCCTCACAACCTTGCCTGTAAATCTGTAGGATATCAGTTAAAATTTGTATGTTTGTTAGAAATATTTGGTAGTTTTCTTCTTAATCAAGCAGGGGCGTAGCTAGAGTAAATGGCGCCCGGGGCAAGCGCCAAATTTGCGCCCCCCCCCCCCCTCTCGTTTTCCAAAGTGAATACCTAATATCGACATTGCTAGCAGTAAATCCATCGCCACTTTACGTGTAGGGGGAAAAATATTTTTACCTAACTAGTGCGGAAAAGTAAACTTTGCTTCGCGTGCGTAAAGAAAAATCGCCGTGCGTTTATAAGGCACTTGTTATGAAAAAAGTCGTTCGATACGTGTGTAAAAACTTCTTTTTAACTCGGGTGATTGTTACGCGCTAGTGCGAGAAGTGGTTCATTTTACGTCAGGTCTTCGGAGGACCATATGTACTGAAAAACGTCGTCCCAGTATACACGTGCGAAAACCAAATTCGTAACTTGTGTCGATTTAAAGCACTCCCTTCGTGCTTTAATTTGTTCGCTTGAATTCCTCATTTCGCTCAGGATTCCAGTTTAGAATGCCTCACTACGTTTTGGATTCTATTGTGGAATCCATCGCTTCATCCGGGCGTGAAAATATATCATTTTGATCCCTTGTGACTTACTATTGTTCTATATTTTATTATATTATTTTCTCGGCGTAATTAATATTATATATGTACCTTTACCAAATTGCAACTTTCTAGTACTGCTGGTCTAGTCTGACCTGCCGAAACTAAAAGGTTTGCTAGTTTAAGTAGGAACCCTAAAAGGATCACTTTTAGGATACCGCAATCTATCCAAAATTCAACCTACTAGACAGGAAAGACCGTACCTACTAGGAAAATTTTAGTATATTTAAAACAATTCTGAAACAAAATAAATGCAACTGTGTTCGAACTGAATAGGTACATTTCCAATTTTATCAATGTTAATAAGAGTAATAAATACTACATGCAGCACAGGATATAAACTTGTTTCCATACTTTTAGTTTTAAAAATTCTCCAAATGGTTAATATAAAAAAGAGAAAACTATAGAAAGCGAGTTTAAGAAAATTCCATTTTAGCTTTTTGTGAATTTACTCATTAAGAATTTTGATTTATTTATGTGTAAACGATACATAAGGAAATCAAAAATTTTGGTTGGTTTGGAGCCCTCCACAATTTGGCGCCCCGGGAAAATATAGGTACCAAACTAGTATTTTCTGAATTTACGCATAATGATTTTCTTTGTGTATAAATTATGCACAAGGAAATCAAAATAAATTGCTGATTTGGCGCCCTGCGTAATTTGACACCCGGGGAAAATGTAAATTGCCATACTTCTAGCATTTTTTTAATGTATCATTTATGTAAAAGGAAATAAAAAATCTTGGCCGATTTGGCGCCCCCTCTAATAGTTTACGCATACATATTTATGATTTATTTATGTATAAATTATGCACAAGGAAATCAAAAATTTTGGTTTGTTTGGTGCCCCCGCCTACAGCTTGGCAAAAAAGAGTAGAAATTAAAAAGTAGCAACATCGTAGTGTCGTCCCTTTCAAATCAATATGCGTGAGAAAACGGGACGACACTACAATGTTGCCACTTTTTAATTTCTACTCTTTTTTATTTATAGCCTGGCAAGGCTGTAATTTGGCGCCCGCACACTGGCGAAAAACCCCGATTTCCTGGCATAAATTAAATGTGGTTATAATTAGATTGGTACTTCACTAAAGACTTTCCGTTGTGTTTTTAAACACACCTATTTCACTGTTTAAGTAATAATACTAATTATAAATCAAATAAAAATTTTGAAAAAATCATTTATCGCGTTTCTCCACTCAAAATCCTCAATCCTCAAATTTTATTTCAGTCATCGCATTCGACGATTTTTAGGGGACCAACGACCTTAAAAGAAACATAAAAGACTTTTAAAATAACAAAATAAAAAGAAAAAAATAAATTTTACCATTATTTACTCTCTTCATAAGATCGAAAACTTTGTTCAAATGTATAGAAAGGTATAGGCAAAATAGATTGTATATTGCTGCTTTGATAAACAAGGATATAAACTAATCCACTTTCAAGACAGGAATGCACGAGAAAGTGAACTTTTAGTCCATGACAATATTTTTTATTCACTTATTTTTTGTTACAAAGTTAAATCGCGCATTTCATCAAATGGAATGACAACTTTATGTAATATCTTATTAAATACGTAGTCCTTACCTTCAACAATACAATCCATAATAGTTAGGGTACTTTATATGAAAGAATAACAACAATAATCAACATTGAAAATGTACAAAAAATTGATTGCGAATTGCACCGTACAACAAGTCAAACTTTGACTGATCGTTTCATGCATATATGCATGCTGATTGGTCGAGTTATGTCTCGAAGAGATACTCAGTTTTATTGTTTATGCGAGCGACATAAGCGAAACCATTAAAGACACACTTAGATTTTTTTAATTAATGCCATGAAATCGGGGTTTTTCGCCAGTGTGGCCCGGGGAAAATGTACCAATCTAGCATTATTTAATTTACGCATGAAGATTTTCTTTATGTGTAAGTTATGCAAAAGGAAATCAAAATAAATTGCTAATTTGGCGCCCCGCTTTGACGCCCGGGAAAAGTACCAATAGTATGTACAAATAGGTAATGCAAAAGGCGATCAAAAATCTTGGCCGATTTCGCGTCCCCTCTATACATATTTACAATAAATATTTTTGATTTATTTATGTATAAATTATGCACAAGGAAATCAAAAATTTTGACTTGTTTGGTGCCCCTCCTAATTTGGCGCCCAGGGAAAATGTAACAATCTAGCATTTTTTTAATTTACACATGAAGATGAAGTTATGCAAAAGGAAATCGAAATAAATTGCTGATTTGGCGCCCCGCTTAATTTGACGCCCGGAAAACGTGCCAATCTAGCATTTTATGAATTAAATTTTTTTATTGTATTAATTATGCAAAAGGCAATCAAAAATCTTGGCGGATTTGGCGCCCCTTCTGATAGATAACGCATACAGATTTTCGATTTTTTAACATAGGTATAATAAATTATGCAAAAGGAAATTAAAAATGTTGGGCGATTTGGCGCCCCCTCTAATTTGGCGCCCGGGGCACGAGCCCCCCCTGCCCCCCCCTAGATACGCCACTGTAATCAAGTATTATTCATTTATGTATATTGTCACTGCATGTCATGAGATGACACAAGCCTTATTCAGTTTATTCTGGGATTAGAGGGTTTTGTATTAGATTGCTGCATGTTATTTATATCCTAGCATTTATTACAGGTTTAGGTTTGAGTCCCATTTGGAATGGGGTCTCACAATTGAACAGGGTGCTTTTACTTATCAGTATGTATGTATAAGGTACATATCATTAAATCATGGGCTGACCAGATAATGTTAGTAGGTACTGTTACATTGTCATGAATGTCATAATGTACAGTCAAGTAATTTTTATTTTAACACCTTGGTGGACACTAAACCGTAATCTCATTGTTTCTTCTATTGTGTCTGGAGTACTGTCCGCCAGGGTGTTAATTTAGACTGTATGTAGAGGTGTTACACTGTTACAGTTTAAATATATAAAACCTTATAATTCTTTGCCTTTACATACATGTGTAAATTGACTAGAGATAATGCATTAACATAATTACTACAGCTTATCTTAATTAGATCACCTATGGCCTATATCATCTGTAGACTAGAGTGAGTCTGGAAATTTATTATACTGATAAACTATAGTTAGGGCTATGACATCATCATCAATCGTCATTATTTTGGCAAGTACCTTAATATAGCACGGTCAAATCGTACATAATTTTACCCTAAACTCGCAAATCAAGTAGTATCGCTGCATTTTTGGTATGTTGTTTAGACACCATAGGATAGTATAAAACCATATTTTGCAAGCAAAAAAAAGTTGTGCTAGCTGGGTAGTACGTGAAAAACTGCGAAATTTACGGCCATTTTTAAGTTTCTGATTTTTATTTAAAAAACCTTCCGTTTTTTGATATCATATGTAAACAAACGTTTAAAGACTAATAAATTTCCAACAAGTTGAGCTAACATGCATTACCGTAGGTCTTATAGTTTCGGAGATTCGAGACTTTAAAAAGTACCCCTTTTTGTAAACTAGATAAAATTTTGTGTTTTGCTAACGTTTTCGACTTAAGATCGCCTCACCTAATTATGCTACGAAAAACATGCAATAATGAATGACCTTATAGCGCACTTAATATTCTTTAATTTAAGGGTAAAATTAGGTCAGTGAACTTTGTAGTTGAAAGTATAAACCCGAAATTCCAAAGGCAGGAGGCCCGCTATCTAAGTTTTTCATACAAATCGCAAGTCGAGTTGCAAAGCTGCAATTTTGATATATTATAAAGGCCTTATAGATATATACGAAAATGCATATTAAAAGAAAAACAAACAAATAATTTGGGCATAGGACGTAAAAAACGGAAAAAAAATAGCACTTTTTTTTAGTTTTTGACGTTTAACTAAAAATCTATTATCTTTTTGATACTGACTGCTATAAAACTAAGAAAGAACATTAAATTTGAAAGGATTTGAGCTACGATGCATCACCGTAAGTTATATATATTTTGAGATACGACATTTCATAAAGTGCCCTTTTATCAAAACATAAACAAATTTTAGGTTACGTTAAAGCTATTCACTAAATATTGGCAAAACGTTTGCGCTAAGAAAAAAAAAGTAATTGTAGATAATAACTACATTAAATTTGGAACAAATTGAGCCGATAACAATTACTGTAAGTCTTATAGTTGGGGGTATGCGAGGCTTCAAAACATGCATTTATTTTCTTAACTTAATGAAGGGCACATTTTGAAATGTCGTATCTCTAAATCTATATAATTTAGGGTAATGCAAGGTAGCTCAAATCCTTTCAAATTTAATATTCTTTCATAGTTTTATAGCAATTAGTATCAAAAAGTTATAGTTTTTTAGTTAAAAGTCAAAAACTAAAAGAAGTCCGATTTTTTTTTCAGCTTTTTACGTCCTATATCTAAATCCTTTTTTGTTTTTCTTTTAATATGCATTTTCGTACATCCCTATAGAGCCTATATAATATACAAAAATTGCAGCTTTGCAACACGACTTGCAATTTGTATGAAAAACTTAGATAGCGGACCTCCTGCTTTTTGAATTTCGCGTTTTTAGTTTCAATTACAAAGTTTACTGACCTGATTTTACCCTTAAATGAAAGAATATTAATTGCACTATAAGATAATTATTTCATGTTTTTCATAGAATAATTAGGTAAGGCGATATTAAACCAAAAACGTTAGCAAAACTCGACATTTTATCTAGTTTACAAAACAGGGGTACTATTTGAAGTCTCGAATCTCTGAAACTATAAGACCTACGGTAATGCATGTTATCTCATCTTGTTACAAAATCATTCATCTTTAAACGTTACCTGATACATATTGTCAAAAAACGTAAGGCTTTTTTAATAAAAATCAGAAACTAAAAATAGACAGTAAATTTCACAGTTTTTCACGTATAACGCAGCTAGCACAACTTTTTTTTGCTTGCAAAATGTGGTTTTGTACTGCCCTATGGTGTCTAAATAACATACCAAAAATGCAGCTTTACTACATGTTTTGCGAGTTTAATGTACGATTTGACCGTACTAATATCTTACATATTAAAAGCTAAATTCTTACTTTTTAGGCCAATGGACTGTTCATTTACAGATATTAAAAATAATTCGGACCTTCAAAATATGGGTGCTTTATGACCAATGATCGGTTTTTTGGGATCCCTCTAGTGGGATTTCCCATATAAAAAAATTATGGGTGTGACTATAAAATTTTATTTCACACTATTGTATTATACACACTGGAGCATACTTTATAAAACAGAAATATGGCAATATAATTAAGTTTATTTTTCAAGTTACTATAGGAGATCCGCCAGGAGAATCCAAAAAACTGATCACTGTTTATGATCACAAATGGATAGTTGAAACACATAAAAATATGTGCAGGTCCAGACTTCTAATGATGTTTTAATACCTAATATACCTATAGTTAGAAATATTACATGTAAAATCAGGAAAAGCTTCTTGAAATAAATCAGAATTAAATTTATGAACTAATTGTATGAAAAATATTATTAAATCAGGGATTCTGAGATTGTGAACAGCAGGGCACCAAAGTACTGTCAGCATAAAACTTTACCTACTGTATTTTTAGCAACTCATGTAGTCAAATACTTTATTACACCAAACCAAATAGATATCTAGTATGGTATACCAAACTATTTTGCCACTTTGACTGCTATACAGTAACATACAAACAGGCATATTAGGGTAAAGATGTTTGTTTTAATTATCCCTATATACTTACTTATATATTTAGAAAAGCCTAGCTATCAGGCTATCATGCCAATGTCTTAGTTGGACAAGTTAAAACATTTCTAAGAGCACAGAAAATATATTATAGTTCTTAAGCTTACCTTACGAACATGGTCCACAAGTGGCCACACCGTGTCTATGTGATCAATGAGAGTCATGAACCCCTGGTACAACCTCTGGCCATTCTCACTATCGTCCGGCTGGAAGAACGTCGCGTTGTTCTGGCAAGAGTCCTTTAGCGCCTCATACATCGCGAAGGAAGGTGGAGGCCCGTCCGCCGATTCCTCGCAGCATAACGCCGCCTTAGCCGGAGACTCCGAAAACGACATATTCATGTATTTCGAGTATTTCACCACGGCGTAAGTAATCCCGCGAACCCCACTACTAATCAACTTCAGTTTCATCTGCAACGATTTTAATATAAACACCACACGCACCTATTTGTTATGCATGATATTGACTATTGAATGAATAATTATTAATTACAGAATGCGCCGCAATGTGAGGTTACTGCCATTGTGTAACGATTTTGTTACGTTGCTGTCAACCAATATTATTGGTTATACAGCTGTTCATTATCGGTAACGAAGTAAATTAGCGAAATTGCGAATAGTATTTCGCCTTTTCGCAGCGCTCCTTTACGTCAGTCAACTGTGGCACGACCGAAGAGCGAGCAAGAGCAAGAGTAGCAAGCAAGACCAACGACGAAACGAAACAGCAAACGGTAGATTGACATTGACAAGTACCTAAATTGTGTTTGCA